>JAEQML010054990.1:0-36949 GCA_016904865.1 Pissodes strobi | reverse complement strand
AAACTGTCAAATTTGACATTTTTGACAGACCATGTCAATAATTATTTATCTTTTATTTCCCTAATCTAATTCTAAGATTTCATTCAAATCGGTTCATAAATAGCAAACCTGTCAAATTTGACATTTTTGATAGATACTATCACAAAAAAATATTCTTTTATTTTTCCTAGTCTAATTCTAAACTTTCATTCAAATCGGTTCATAAATAACGAAACTGTCAAATCTAACATTTTTGACTGATCATGTCAATAATTATTTTTCTTTTATTTTCCCTAATCTAATTCTAAGATTTCATTCAAATCGGTTTATAAATAGCAAAACTGTCAAATTTGACATTTTTGACAGATAATCTCAAAAAATTTTTCCCTTATTTTCCCAAATCTAATTCTAAACTTTCATTCAAATCGGTTCATAAATAACGAAGCTGTCAAATCTGACATGTTTGATAGACTATGTCAATAATTATTTTTCTTTTATTTTCCCTAATCAAATTCTAAGATTTCATTCAAATCGGTTCATAAATAGCAAAACTGTCATATTTTATATTTTTGACAGATACTATCGCAAAAAATATTTTTCTTCTATTTTCCCTAATCTAATTCTAAACTTTCATTCAAGTCGGTTCATAAATAACGAAACTGTCAAATTTGACATTTTTGACAGACCATGTCAATAATTATTTTTCTTTTATTTCCCTAATCTAATTCTAAGATTTCATTCAAATCGGTTCATAAATAGCAAACCTGTCAAATTTGACATTTTTGACAGATACTATCACAAGAAAATATTCTTTTATTTTTCCTAGTCTAATTCTAAACTTTCATTCAAATCGGTTCATAAATAACGAACCTGTCAAATTTGACATTTTTGACAGACCATGTCAATAATTATTTTTCTTTTATTTTTCCTAATCTAATTCTAAGATTTCATTCAAATCCTTTCATAAATAGCAAAACTATCAAATTTGACATTTTTGACAGATACTATCACAATTTTTTTTTCTTTTTATTTTCCCTAATCTAATTCTAAACTTTCATTCAAATCGGTTCATAAATATCGGAACTGTCAAATTTAACAAATTTGTCACATACATACATTCTTTGTCAAAAAATATTTGTCTTTCATTTCCCCTAATCTAATCTGAAAGTTTATTGAAATCGGTTAATAAATATCGAAACTGTCAAATTTGTCATTTTTGACAGATAGGTACTAAGTACGTCATAGAATCTTTATCTTTCCTAATCTAATTCGGTTCATAAATAGCGAAACTGTCAAATTTGACATTTTTAACATTTATTTTTCCGTCCACTTATAAAATATCACTCAAATCGGTTCCTAAATAGCGAATCTGTCAAATTTCACATTTTCAACATTTATTTTTCCAGTCCACTTATAAAATTTCACTCAAATCGGTTCCTAAATAGCGAAACTGTCAAATTTCACATTTTTTACAGATACTATGCCATAAAATCGACATATTTTGGGAGTCACCCTGTATCTTCTAATCGAGCTTCTAATAAGTAATAAAAAAATTCGGTCTAAATTTAGATTTACATCACAGTATAAAATAACGCTAACTTACCTTATTCAACAATTATTCGAACATTTAGAATAACTACGTAGTATTATAACGTCATTGAGAATAACCCACAACACACAAGCAAGATATTTTATTATTTACTGATAGTTATATTATCGAAACAAATTAATATCAACATCCCGCTGCCGACCTTCGCAGTCAATAACCCCGATCGCGTTACGTGTTTAAATCTTTTAATCTTATTAAACGACTTATTTATGAGCATGTCGAGGTCATATACGCGTTTGTCGATTTCGGGCCCCTATATATGAAACCACAAGTATTTTCAATACTAAAAAAAAACGAACATATGCAAAACGTTTTTGGCCCATTTTATTTACTGTTGAATGATTAATCCCTTTTAATAGCAGCTATTATAGTTTTTTTTAATTTTAAACTTTAAATTTTCAACTTTTTATATCAGAATATCAAACCTTAAAATGCTCAACTTTACCTTAATTTAACCGACCTCGTATCTCTTTTCATTTTCCATTTTCGACTTTTTATATCAGAATATCAAACATTAAAAAGTACAAACGAAAAACAATGATTAAAATACACAAAATCAGCCGCGAAATAATGCTTATGCTTGGCTTCGGGTTCATCGATTTCCCGTAGCCGTACTGACGAATGTTATCTATTCTGTAATATAGTCCGTCAACCGAATCATGTAAGAACGAAACACCGCGCCATCCTCGCCAAGGACTGTTTGCTTGATTCGACTATAACCTGTCGTTTCTTATCTGTTGCCTGTGAACGGCTGCCGTATAAACGCGCCTAGTAGTATTTTCAATACTAAAATATTCCCGTTAGTATATACAGCGGAGATATTTTAACAAGACCCGATAAAATAAACAATCTTTTTATTCCCCAAATAGTGTCCCGTTCAAAAGAAGGGTTTGCTCCTTTGGAAATCATAAATAATTCAGAAAGAACTATTTCAGTTACTTTAACGCAACCCATACCTATTGACTCTTTTGAACCATCTTGTTATGAAATATATACATTTGAAAATGTAAGCCATATGTTTCAAAATAACCCAAATTTTCAATCAAATCATGATAAATGCGACATAGAAAATCTTCTTCGCATAGATCATATGAATTTCGAAGAAAAATCTTCCATCCTAAAACTATGCAGACAATTTTCAGACATCTTCTTTAAACCAGGAGATAAGTTAACTTTTACGTCAAAAATTAAACATAATATTAGGACCAGTGACGAAGTCCCTGTCCATACTAAAACTTATCGTTACCCATATTGTCATAAAAATGAAGTTCAAACTCAAATTAACGATATGCTCGAAAAGGGAATAATACCAGCGAATAATAACTACGATAAGAAGATTCACTCTCCGCGGCGGCACGTCAACGGTATGTCTCCTTCCCCGCGCGAAAACTAGCATGATACTGGCATGTGACCTTTGGACCCGGCGCACACTGGTCAAATTTCTAGGAAAGTGGGCCATAATAAGGTTTACCAGAAATAAGACATAAAAGTTATTAAGTATTACACGATTAATATATCGTGTTTTAGAGAAATAATTGTTGAATGTTTTGCTCATCATCTATATTTATATATAGGGAGTATCAATTATCACTAACGATAAAAATCATGTATAAAAATCATTTGTATGTTCATAAATCGTTTTAGAAAATGATTTTGAAAATTAAGGGCTCCTTCGTTGTAAAGAAAAGGGTTTTAAATTTTTAATTCGATGATCCAAATTTTGTTTCTGCAAAGGTTAATTCAGGAGTCTCACGAGCAAAATGAATGTTAAGCGGACGACAGAAACGCGTTGAGGAGGGCCTGAAATTTTGCCATACATGTATTTCAGAGTTATCGTTTTCTTTCTTAAATTAATCTAATAGGAACGAAACTAGTAAAAAATATAGAAGCATCAGTGCAGCTGTTGTTCAAAGACACTTGCTTATATTCTGACTATTCCAAGGTAATATTAAAGCCATATTTACAAATTAAAACTAAATTCAGCCAAAGTATTTATTACCTCTTTTTATAATAACATCAGTCTTGCAACAGCAATAATGATTCTGCCGAAATTTAAGCTTCAGTTTCACTTACTACAATATTATGGGATTAGGGGTGGGCGACAATAATCGATTATTCGATTCACTTTTAAGAAATTACCGATTAATCGACTTATCGATTAATATTTCAGAAAATATCGATGATCGATTATATCGATTAATCGGTTATTCAGTTGCTTGCTAAAATATTAAGCGTTTAATCGATTATTCAATTTCTTGCCCACCCGGTACCGATGACTTTACAACAGATATAGCTTTTAAAATTCCAATAATTTAATAATGCGTTGAGTTAAGGGTAATTTAAATGGCATTTGAAAATACTTTCAGTACAATATATGAAGCAAAAAAAAAACAAAAGAGAAACGTAAATGCTCAAACAAGACAGCAGCAGGGAAAGCTGCGCACGTTACAAATTTAGCCAATAAGGGATCCTCATTTGCATTTTAAGATCCTTTACACAAATAGTACACCATGTAAAAATCGACGTCTCCTATTGGTTGATCCATCTCGTATTACAATATGTCTTCGTGATGCAATCAATTTCTGCCAAGAGCTCTCGGGAGTGTCGTGGTGTAGAGGTTTAGACAGCTGGGTCTCACCTAGACGGTCTGGGTTCGATCCCCGTTCCTTTTTTTTATTTTTTTTTTAAGTTTATGTTTCTTATGTTATGTTTTTTTCTTGATTTTGGGTACGTCTTGGATTAGTTTGGGTATGTCTTGGGTTCGTTTGGGTTAGCACCTGGTTAGTTTCCTTTCTTTGAGCCCCCGTAGCGAGCGAAGCGAGCGGAGGGCCATGCGAATTGACCAATAGGAGAGGCCGATTTTTTATAGGACCCTATTTGTGTAAAGGATCTTATAATGCTCCTCATTTCGACGCGCCATTTTCTGATAATCTGGCTTCAGTCAGTGGCGTAACTAAAAATTTTTGGCCCCAACGCAAAATACATCAGGAGGCCCCCCTTTCAGTCACAAATCACAAATACTAAATAAAAATTAAACTACCAGCTTTAATTTTTTTATTTATTTTACATATAACATCAAAATATTTTTTTTTATCAATAACAGCAAAACTCTAAAATAACTTTAAAATTTTAACCAAGTAGTAGTTATTAACGAAGTTGGAAATATTAATAAAATTTTTCTAGTTTAAAGCAACACTTATTAAAATATAAAATGATTTTTTCTCGTTTTACACACTGCAAATTCATATGCATATTTAGGATTTAATTTGTTGGGAGCTTCACTTTCGACGGAAATTAAAGATAAATATTGAAATCGATCTTGAATGCCCTATTTGATTCCTTAAATACTTAGTTTACTAAAAGATTCTTCAGCTGACACATATATAATCGGCATGGTAAAAAATAATGATAGGTCAATGTAAATTTGTTTAAATCAATCCCCCCTTAAATTAGAGCCCCGGTCCTCCACGTATGGGTGGCCCCCCATGTGGCGCACTTACCATAAAAATTTCGAACCCGTATCTCTTCCCGTTCTCCCGAAATTAATTATTAAAGTTTTTCCTTCTCCCCCCTACGGGGTCCCGTTTTCGTTCAGGATCTTCTTTTTACCCCCGCTACATCCCCTGAAAATTTCAGCCCTCTACCTATACAGGAACATGCAGCGTTACGTTACGTTACGTGACGGCGTTACGTGACGGCTCGGTCTCATGCAACCCCCACAAAAAAGTGCAGAGCGCGCCTAAAGAAGTTTTCACTTCAAAAGTGTTCCCTGGAATCAAAATGATGATCTAAAGTTAATTCATCAAATACTTTTTTTTAATAACTTGTCGCTTACTCCTATAATTAGTTGGAATGTACCATTTCAGAGCAGTTGTTCGTGCTTCTTTTAGAACTTCATTATAGCGTTGACGGTAGTTTTCCCACATTGCTTTTTGTCCTTAGTAAAACAGAACTAGCTTCGTCCAAAGCAATTGTTTCTTTTTGTAAAGCTTTGGAAGTAAAATTCATTTCTGATAACACATAATGTAACCTAATAGATAACAATACCAACTCAACTCAAAATATAGCATATTTTTATTTCATCCCTAATTTTACTTGAATGCTCAATTTTTTATGTTTTTTTTTTCACATTTACATCTTAATGGTTTATTAACAAAATGACCTAAATCACTTTCGAGTATTGTGTCTTTACTTGATATTACGGTGTCTGACGATATTTCAGCTTCATAGAACTTTTTAGTTTTAGCACACAGAAAAATTAGGTCGCTTGCGCTGATGCCTGTGGCTTAGCCACCTGAAGTTGCGTTATACCGATCAAATATTCTGAGTGATCTTCGTCTATATAATATATAAATATAATTATTGTCCCCAATGTCAACGCGTTTGGACGTAAATGGAAAGACTGCGATTTCGTCGAACAAAAAACATTTTCGTAATTTTTCTCTAATTCCAATTCTTCTTTTTGTTTTTTTTTAATTGCGGGCGCTTTAATAGTTTTTTTTGTGGTCACTCATTTTTAAAACGTAGGAAAAATTAGCGTATTAAATACTAAAACTATAAGATAATGGTAAGGTAATGCTCTTGGCAACAGGTTAAAATATATCAACAAAACGGGATTCCCGGGATGTCAAACCAAAAGACGATGGTGCTTGCTCACTGCGAATCAAATCAGGATTAATCCTGGTCGGCGACTGACGAGTGTCGCGACGCAGATGTTGCCAAACTTTTCATTAGGTATTATATTAAATTATGCAGAACTTAATAAAAAATAATCCTTGCTTGACAGAAAGGTATTCCTAGGTTCAGTTGATAGAAACTTTCAATATTAGGCACTGGACGAGTGGGCCCCCAAGCCTGGGGGGCCCCAACGCATTGCGCTTACTTGTCTTATGGTAGTTACGCCACTGGCTTCAGTACTTCAATTGTTGCACAATTAGGTATAACACCAACACATATCCTCAACGGAGTGTTAGCACGTTAGCTGTGTAGTATATCAGTCTTTATCTTTTTAATATGTATTTGGGCAAAACTATTTGATAAGAAGGATCACTTTCCGCGGCGGCATGTCAACGATATCGGCAGGCCATGATACAAATAAAACAATCATGTTGGCAGGCGACCTTTGACGCGGCGGCCATAGACCAGCTCGTCCTTTTGTCAGATTAATTTTCACGCCTAAATTATATAGTCGAGTCAATATTCGATATAAGATAATATCGCTATTTTTTAGTTGTGTTGTATTACAAAATAGGAATGAAATATACAGTAAAAATATTGTGCGAAACCTTTAACCAATTTTAAAAACACCCAAAAGGCCAAAATTTAATTAAATATTAAAAGATGGGGAAAAATCGAGCAACATTTTCTTCTTGATGTCTTTTGTCAGAATATTAGTATTCGGAAATATAGTGAAATCATTAGCACAAAATCAAAATCTTTTAAATATTAATTATTACATACCTTGAGTATTGTTATCAATAATAACTAATTAAAAACGTTAACAGATCTTTGAAACAGCCAGTTGAATACAAACTTAATCAAAACATTTATTTGGCGATAATAATAAAAAAAAAACATAACGTAAGTTTGACAGGGCGCTGCAAATAATTCAGAAGATATCAATTGTGTTTTTCCAAAGCCAAATAGAGTGTTAAAGTGCTATAAATAATTTCGTCATAAATTTGATTAAATATGCCGCAAACGAAAATATCGTTTATGGCCAGCTTTTATTTAAATTCAACCTGTGTGCGGCGAAATTCGCCGATCGTTACCAGGTAACGAAGAAATTAAACGACGATCCCTTTGTAGTGCTCTTTTGTCATTAAGTGGACCTTCTTGTCGTAGTTAATATTAGCTGATAATACGACCCTCTTCAAGTCCATGGTCATCGCCGATATGGATCGTTCCGAAAAAATTGGACGCATCCGGTCAGCAAAAATGGAGAGTAGTGTGCGATTTTCGTAATATTAACAAGAAAACCATAGTCGATCGTTACCCTATACGGAATATTACCGATATCCTTGATAAGCTCGGTAGAGCCCAATACTTTTCGACCCTCGATTTGGCCAGTGGGTTTCACCAAATTGAGATGGACGAAAATTCAATTGAAAAAACAGCTTTTAATGTAAATAACGGTCATTTCGAATTTCTAAGAATGCCGTTTGGCTTGAAGAACGCGCCGTCAACTTTTCAACATGTTATGGACGAAGTTTTAAAAGACCTGCAACTGTACTAGAACATATACAAAATTTGCAATTAGTATTCTCAAAACTGCGTGACGCAAATTTAAAAATACAACTCGACAAATGTGCACTTTTACGTCGAGAAGTCGAATTTCTTGGTCATATAGTAACACCAGATGGGATTAAACCGAACAACAAAAAAATAATAGCCATTCAAAAATTTCCTATTCCCAAAACACAACGCGATATTAAATCATTCCTTGGTTTATTAGGGTATTATAGGAAATTTATAAGAAATTTTGCTAAAATTACTAAGCCTTTGACCCAATGTCTCAAGAAAAATGAAAAAGTAGAACACACAAAAGAATTTATTGAATGTTTCAATACGTGCAAAAATCTTCTTACATCCGAACCTGTGTTATCTTATCCTGACTTTTCAATACCCTTCGAACTTACTACAGACGCATCAAATTTCGCGGTAGGCGCAATTTTGTCCCAAAAGGACCACCCCATATGTTATGCCTCAAGAACGCTGAACCCAGCTGAAATCAACTACTCTACGATTGAAAAAGAATTGTTGGCAATCGTATGGAGTTGTAAATATTTCCGCCCATATCTTTTCGGACATAAATTCACAATTTTAACGGACCACAAACCCTTACAATGGTTGTTTTCCTTAAAAGAGCCGAGTTCAAGACTTGTGCGTTGGCGTCTAAAATTAGAAGAGTTTGATTACACTATAAAATATAAAAAAGGCAAAAACAATCAAGCGGCTGATGCATTATCTAGATATCCCACGAATTTAGACTTAAATGCAATCGAAACTGAATCAATCATTAATAACCCTGGAGACGCAGACGAAATAATTGACAGCTTTCTCCAAAACCCTGACGAAATCCCTGAAGTAGACCAATCGGTTATCGATGAGATCCTTCAACCTCCCGAATCTAATATTCCGAAAATCAATATAATATCTGATATCCAAATCAATCCATCAAATGAAAATAACTCAGACGATTTGGAAACTGTACATAGTGCATCAGAAAATCCAAAATAAGTTTTGCCAATTTCTGATCGTTCGCTAAATACGTTTAAAAATCAAGTAATTATAACAATTGGCAACGTAGATAACCTTAAATGTAGTTTTAATAAAGTCTTTCGAAACACCCGACTTTATGTAATAATATCAAACAGGGAACCACAACCGCATATAGTTAAGTTACTAAAAGAATTCATAGACCCAAAACAGACATTTGCTATCTTCTTTAGGAATGATCAACTAGCCGAATTCTTTTCAGTTACTGTACAAAATCTATTTAAAAATTCTTCCTTTAAATTAATTCGATGTACAACATTTTTGGAAGATATCGAGACACAAAATGAGCAAAAAGAAAAGCTTATTTTATATCACACTACTAAGACCTGTCATAGGGGTATAAATGAAATGAAACTTGCCCTTACTTCCAAATATTACTGGCCAAATATGTCATCAGATATCGAAACATTTGTAAATAATTGCGAAATTTGTTTAAAAAATAAATAATATGATCGCAATCCACCAGTAATAAAATTCAATCTTACTCCTACTAGTTCTAAACCACTAGATCATATTCATATGGATGTATTTAAGACATCCAATGAATCGTTTTTGACAATAATTGATACATTTTCTCGTTATGGTCAAGCCTATCATCTAGATAACCTTACAGGACCCTCGATATTGGAAAATTTATTAATTTTTATCACTCATCACGGATTACCATTAAAAATCACTACAGATTGTGGTACGGAGTTTAAAAATAAAGAAACGTAGGACTTTTGTAAATTATATAAAATTGATCTCCATTACACAACAGCAAAAAATAATAACTCTAATTCTCCAGTTGAAAGATTCCATTCAACTCTTATCGAACATTACAGGTGTTTAAAAGAGGAAAATTCCCATCTTACACCTATTCAATTGATTAAATGCAGTTTTAGCGTATAATAATTCGATTCATAGTGTGACGAAATATACACCGTTTGAAGTATTAAAAGGCCATATAAATAGCCCCAATCCTTTCGATCTAAATGATCATATGATTGTCTCAAACTACGTTCAAAAACATAAAGAAAATACCAACTTGCTTTATAGAAAAATCCAAGAAATTAATGCCCAAATGAAAGAGAAAATTATTACCAAACAAAACGAAACACGAAATGAACCCCCGAATTTCCCCGTATCAGACCCTGTCTATATAAAAACGAAAGCTAGAAATAAAAATCTACCTAAGTTTAAAAAAGCGAAAATTAAATATCAGACACATAATAAACTAATAACTGATAAAGGTATATATCATAAGAATATTGCTAGAAAACCAAGAATTAAAAGAAAATCGAATTTTCAGGGAAAAAATGGAAAGGATGACACCGATCCTGATCCTGATCTTGCTATTCCAAGTACTTCAAACGAATAGCCAATCCACTGATATTCAATTAACCACCATCAAGAATCCAATACTTCCTATACAATTAGGACAAGCTAAACTTATTTATAGTAAGCACACATTTTTACATTATGTAGATTTAAACCCAATAATCGTACAGTTAAGGAAAATGGAAAAACACTTCTTGGTAATTAAGAAATATTTAAGTCAGCAAAATACTACTAACCCCATGTCTTATCACAGTCTTTCAGAAAATATTTTATTGCGTACAGAATATCTAATACAAACTACGCAGGAAAAACTCGAAAATCTCTATCCACACATTCATAGAACTAAAAGAGGCCTACTAAATATAGTGGGGAGTGCTAATAAATGATTATTTGGCACGTTAGATGCTGAAGACGGAAAACGATATAATAAAGCCATCATGAGTTTAGAGCGGAATCAGAAAAACATTATAAGTGAGCTGAATTCCCAAATTTCACTCTCAAAAAACTTAATTAATAATTATAACAAGACTATTTCCGTTTTACAAAATAACCAAAAGAAACTTGAATATAGTTTAAATATTTTTCAAGGAGCTATTCGGAATACTATTACAAATCTGAGTAACTACATTAGCTTCCACGGTATAATCTACCAGATAAATTTGGATTGCCAAAACTTAATAACATTTATAGACAACTTAGAGGATGCTATTATGTTTTCCAAATTAAATGCTTTGCACAATTCGATAATATCTAGTCTCGAATTACAAAAAATGCTAGAATTTCTAAGCGGAATGTATAATACGAATGAAATTCCTAATTTTAAAAATATACTCTCATATTACCAATTATTTGGTACTCAAGTAACTTTTTCTGGTACTAAGTTGATATTCGCTATTCACATACCTATCCTTAGACCTGAAAATCTGAACTTATATCACCTTTTTCCTATTATAAAAAACCAAAGAGTATTTATCCCAAAATATCCGTATTTGGCTCAAGCAGACGAAAAAACACAGTTTGCTGAACAAATTTGTCCTTTACTCGAAGAAACCTACCATTGCACGGAAGATTTCCATCCACAAGACCCATGTACTCTTCAGCTGATGCAAGGCTCGCCAATTGAAAATTGCCCAATTGTCCAGCTCAAAACGCAAGAAACGATAACAGAACAAATAACGCAAGAAGAAATATTGGTTCTTCCAGCCACAAAGGAAAGAACATATTGAAATTAACCTGCCCACATTGATAAAAATCCCGAAAACTTGTGAAGTAAGGATTAAAAACAAAAAGTTTATCAATGACCTCCTAATTACACAAGGAAAACCGCTTATCCTACCTGAAATCCAAATGGAAAGTTTGAAAACTGAAATAACTTATGAAACACCGAATTTAACACAATTAAATATCGAAGAAATATACCACCTGAAGGACATAGCCAATCGCCTATCACCTATAAAAGAAACGTTCGATGGACCAATCGATGGATCCCCAATTGCCTATGGAGTCATCCTGCAATGTTTGGCCATCATCCTGCTCTTCGTATTACTTCGGCAACGGAAAAAACTAATTTTGGCATTCCGAAACCGATACCAGAGAAGAAGAGAAAGCCCTAAACCAACCCTTCAAAACCAACATCCGTTGTTTTTTCATCCTAAGGAGAGAGGAGTTATGTGTACAGAAATTGCTGACGATACCAGAAGCTTCCAAGAAACTGCTTTATCTGCATTGCGATTATATATCAAGTCGTTTCAAATCATTGTTACGCGATTTATTCTCTGCTTAAAGCTTGTACTGTAAAGACGTATTTAGAAATATAATTGTTTTTAAAAAATCGGTTTCTTCTTCAAAGAGCATAAGTAGCGCATCTTTAGTGTTGGCTCTCATATTTGAAGTTGAGGTTTCGGTTAGAGGAAAAGGCAGTTTAAATTGTGAGTGATAAGTACGTCCCCCTTTTAAAATATTTGCTGCAATACCCGTTGATGCCACGAGGAGAACTATATTTCCTTTACTTCGAATTACACTTAAAAATGTTTTGTAAATATGTTTTGCCACTTCCACTTGGTCCATCGAGGAAAAAACATTTTGATTTAGCATTGTCAGTGTAGATTGCTTTCATCCCTGTATTAAATACAACATTTTCCTCAAAATTTAATGAAATTAGCAATTTATCCCCTTCGCCCATTTCTTCCAAGTTGTCGAATACATCTTGAAATGTCATTTGAAATGCTTTTAGGATGAGTTTTTAAACCGAAATCGCTGCATTTTTTACTATGTAATTGAAGTATGTTCTGAACCTGATGAAGTGCCAAATATTCACAAACTTCACAATCAGCAGTGTAATTTGTATGTTTATGAACTAAATCTTCAATAAAATATTGCAAAAAATGAATCCAAAGTTTTTCTGGCTCCGCTGGGCACCCAAATACACAAATGTAGGCAAACAGCTGTCGAAGTGTATGAGGCATTCTTATAGCAACTGCCTCTTCCATTGTTGACTGCCATACAGAAACGTCAGCTAAAAGACCCATAGTATGGCTGCTTCCTTAAAACTGGGGCATATTACTCCGTTCACATTTTTCAAATTAACAAATCCAGTCGCACCTGGCGAGTGGATCAATAACAACCTGAGGTAATATCTTTCACCCTCAGCCACACTGACAGTATTATACATGCGACCTATTACATTGTTTCCATCTCGTTTTCGCTCTTGCCAACCAGTTTTTTTGTTATAGACGTAGTTTTCTTTCTGGTATATCTTGATAATAAAACTTTCGAGCATTTGGATTGGTTTCATTAAGCAGGAACCATGCAGTAAGTGTGGAACCGGTCAACGATACATTATTAACGGCTTCTTGGGCTGTATCCGGCCTAAAATATAGTCTGCTGGTTTGGTAAGTGGACTGTTAAACGTATGATAGTATGTGTTTGATGATGCATCGGTTTTGCGAAAATTCGCCATGCAGCTTCAGGTGCACTTACATATCTAGTGTCAACATATGTATCTACTTACTTCACTTCATCATCACTAAATAATCCTTGTACTTTTATTTCGACATTGGCACAATCATGACCTTTATAAACATATTTGAATAGATACTTTACAGAAGCGCACACTTCAACGTTAATGTGACAGTTATATTTTAAACTTAAATAGGGATTGTATTCACTGATTTGACACTTCTAATCCCCCAGCTATTTTATACGTAGTTGACGTGTCTCTACGTCGATATTTTGGATAACCATCTGAGTTCGAAATCGTTTCTTGTTGAAACCGTTTTGGATATTCTTTCGAACATCTTCCATCTACCATACAGGGAGAACTGGGATTAACTATTCCGCAGGGACCATGGACCATATGACGCATCACAATTTTGTGTAGTTGCGGTATAACTCTATAGGATCTGGCATCTCAGCTGAAACAATAGCACGGCAAATATAACAACCAGCAATATCACATCTTCTTTTTTCGCATCTGCGCAAGTCCGCGCGCAAGATATTCCTTGGTAGGAAATCCGTCAAACTGCCGCCGCGCCAGCGACGTCGTGTTTTTACGTCTGGTTTATTTTATTGCTATTGGAGTTAAATCGAAACCATAGGCGTGTATTTGTCAAGAATTTGACATTGTGAGAGACGAACGTTGATTATGACATTGTGTAATGCAAAAAGCGATGGTGTTTAAGCAATAAGAACTTGTACAAACCAGACATATTCTTCCAAGAAGAATTTCTTTAGATTTCCTGCTCATACAACAAGGTATACATATATTTCACAACCCATTGATATTTGAAATGTTATATTACGGCTCTGTTAAAGGGAAATCATACTTATATATTTCAAATCCAGCCCTGACTTTTCCTACCGAACTGACATTAGCAAGGTCAAATTTAATTTTTCGCCTGACAGGTCGAGTAACATTGCTGGTTGTTATATTTGCCGTGACAATAGTATCAATATCATCTCGATCACGGATTTTATCATCATCAGCCAATATAATTAACATGTGACAGTGTGGCAAACCCCTTTTTCGAAATTCTGTAACATGAATTTTTGCCATTACCTTACCAAAAATGTGCATTTTACAGATGTCAGTCAAAAGCTCGTTTAACTTATACTCTGACTATTACTTTTAGACCGAGAGCTGGCTACGAAAAAGTGAACTGATAAGGCGTAGTTACGAA
The DNA here is from genome assembly GCA_016904865.1 of Pissodes strobi. Classification (NCBI taxonomy): domain Eukaryota; kingdom Metazoa; phylum Arthropoda; class Insecta; order Coleoptera; family Curculionidae; genus Pissodes; species Pissodes strobi. The sequence goes on along the minus strand of JAEQML010054990.1, from coordinate 22,585 downwards.
TTTTGTATTAAACGTTTCCTCGGTACCTTATAAGTACGTAGCGCTGCCGTCAGAACGATCTCCAGGGGCGGTCAAAGTCGTAAATTTATAATAAGAAAAAAATTATCAGGTGTAGTCCTGATATTTGGTATAGTTATAGTTTTTAACTGTAGGAATCGAAGAAAATTATTGTCAGAAGTCTAGGTCAGGGCTTAAAGACTGTCAGAAGTCGACAAAGTTGTAAAGAAAATTGTTGAAATTTAAACCACAAGGTGCAGTTCTGACAATTGCCTTTTTATATTATTTATGGCTTACTGAACCTGTATATAAATTGTCAGAAGTCTAAATAATGGCTAAGTACATAAAAATTGATAATATGGCCGGAAGTCGCTGAAGCGTCTATCGCGACGGAAAGCAATCTTTCGAAGCTTGTTTCAAATTTAAATACAAGGTGCAGTTCTAGCTATTTCTTGTTTTTAATGTTTAAGTTGCTATTTAACTAAGTATGCAATGATAGAAGGCTAAGGAAGAGAGATACTAAAAAAAACATAAATCGTGATGCCGAGTAAGCGCTAATTTTTTAAACCACTCAGTGGCTATACAGACAACGGACTTTTCAATAATAATTCGTACTTAAAAAAATAGTAGAAAGTAAATAAATAATACGAAAAATAAAATAGAATCGATAAGTTTTGACGAGAGTTTAGAGGTACTCTATACTGAGAGGTTCATGAATCGTAAACAATTTTTTTTTCTTTAAAAATAATTTTATGCACTTTTGGCAATTTGTTATTTTTAATGTTTTTGTATTAATTTTATTGTAACAAAGTTAACAGTAGAGAAAGTGAAAGGAAAGTATAAATAATTACATAAACATTGTTTTAGAACTTGTAAAAAATATATATTTAAAAAACAATTTTTAACACTCGCAATCTGATTGTTCATATTCATCCTCGTCCCTAGCATACTCAATTTCTGATTCATCGTCTGAAACATAAATTATTAACATTAAAACTAATTTTTTTTTCAATGTACGCATCATGTAGTACCTTCAGCTCCAGATTCTTCAGTTTCGTCTTTTCGGATAACATCGTTGACTGTTAAAGGTAGTTGAGGTCCTTCAAACCATTTAAATTCATATGTTGATCCTTGTTGTATCCAGCCGTAATCTGTAGGATCGGGTTCCGTTGGAACTTTTAGGTTCGCATTTCTCCATACCTTTGCGATGTATCTCGCACTTTCAAATTGCTGACGTAGTTCCGACTGACAAGGAGACAAACTTGATGCATCGAAAGGTATTCTACTAGATGATTCGTACATTGAATTTTTTTTTAATTTTAATGTTAATAATTTATGTTTTAGATGATGAATCAGAAATTGAGTATGCTAGTGACGAGGATGAATATGAGCAATCAGATTGCGAATGTTAAAAATCCTTTTTCAAATATATTTTTTTACAAGTTCTAAAACAATATTTATGTAACTATTTATACTTTCCTTTCACTTTCTCTACTATTAACTTTGTTATAATAAAATGAATACAAAAATATTAAAAATAACAAATTGCCAAAAGTGCATAAAATTATTTTTAATGAAAAAAAAAATTGTTTACGATTCATGAACCTCTCAGTATAGAGTACCGCCTCTAAACTCTCGTCAAAACATCGATTTTATTTTATTTTTCGTATTATTTATTTACTTTCTACAATTTTTTTGAGTACGAATTATTATTGAAAAGTCCGTTGTCTGTATAGCCAGTGAGTGGTTTTAAAAAATTAGCGCTTACTCGGCATCACGGTTTTTACGTTTTTTTTCAAAATATCTCCCTTCCTTAGCCTTCTGTCATTGCATACTTAGTTAAATAGCAACCTAAATATTAAAATCAAGAAATAGCTACATCTGCACCTTGCTATTTAAATTTGAAACAAGCTTGGAAAGATTGCTTTCCGTCGCGATAGCTCCTTCAGCGACTTCCGGCCATATTATAAATTTTTATCTACTTAGCCATTATTTAGACTTCTGACAATTTATATACAGGTTCAGTAAGCCATAAATAATATAAAAATGCAATTGTCAGAACTGCACCTTGTGGTTTAAATTTCAACAATTTTTTTTACGACTTTGTCGACTTCTGATAGTCTTTAAGCCCCGACCTAGACTTCTGACAATAATTTTCCTCGATTCCTACAGTAATAAACTATAACTTTGCCAAATATCAGTACTACACCTTATAATTTTTTTTTCTTATTATAAATTTACGACTTTGACCACCCACCTACGCCTCCCCGCCCCTGGAGAGCGTTCTGACGGCAGCGCTACATACTTATAAGGTACCGAGGAAACGTTTAATAGAAAATTCGTGACTACACCTTATCAGTTCTCTTTTTCGTAGCCAGCTCTTAGACCATTTGAAGGAAATGATCTGCTGATAGAGAAACAATTTGGTTTTAGGAAAGACAAATCCACCACCGGAGCAATAGTTGGCCTTTGTGACTTCATAGTTGAGGGCTTTGAAGAGGGACAGATTGTAGCTTCAACTTTCAACGACCTCTCCAAGGCCTTCGACTGCGTATCGCACGATATCCTTTACGAAAAACTTAAATACTATGGATTGGATGACCTTAGTCTAAGACTCTTGTGTGGGTACCATTCGAATCGCAGACAGATCACTCAAATAAATGGTAAACGGCCTGAGGAGAGGGTTATGCGGCATGGTGTTGTCCAGGGATCAATTTTGGGACCTTTGCTATTTCTAATCTACGTCAATGATTTTGCGTGTACCCTGCCATCGTGCAAGATTGTAGAATTCGCTGACGATAACAACTTTTCTATGTAATCTAAATCTATGGAAGCAATAATTGAGATGGCCCCGGCATACTGAAACTGCTACTGATTGGTTCCTTTAAAATCTTTTAAATGTTAACTTAAATAAAACTGACGCCATAATGTTCTCTTAAAAAAAAACTAACATCCCAGAAAACCGTGAAAAAATCAAATTCTTGGGAGTAACTCTGGATGCAAAATTGGCCTTTGAAAGCCATGTTGACATCATATCAAAAAAATTATGCTCAGCAACATACATTTTTCGTAATATTTCAAAAATCGTTGATATGGAAACATTAAAAAATTGCATATTTGGGACTTTTCCATTCTGTATGCGGGTACGGGTTACTGGCCTGGGGACATTCGGCGCATGCCTCTCGTGTCTTTGGCCTGCAGAGAAGAGCAATCAGGATAATAGCTGGAATTGAATTGATTCCGGATGGTTTTTTTGAAAATTATTCGAACGACATTTCTTCGAATGGACAGTCCTTCGAAAAGACAAATCTTCGAATTGACAATTTTTCGAATGTGTAATACTTCGAATGGATCATTTTTCGAATCTTTAATTTAGTTTGGGTTATTCCCTTTTACCGTTTTAGCAAAGTTTCTGCAACGCCTCGGTGGTGTAGAAGGTAGCGTTCTTGCCTGTCATTCCGGCGCTGCGGTTTCGATTCCCGTCGGTCGCGACAGATGTTTTGTTTATTGTTTTTTATTGATTTACCTTTTTTCCTAATTTTGTGTTAGTTTGGGTTAGCCTTGGGTTAGTTTTGGCAAAGAATATTCTACTACGATAAGAAAACCCATCACACGTTAAATATCTGAACTCCGAAATGGGGCCAAACTTTGAAAAGCCTGGCCCCATCGACGCAAGGTCGCTTGAAATACGGCTGCGGTGAACTCGCTGTTGCCAATTCGTGCCGAGAGATCGTCTGTGCGAAAAAGAATATAGCAGAGTTCTACTTATAAGTTATTTTGTCTTGTGTGGGCACCTCGGGGTTACAAGCTGAAATTCTCACATAATGAAGGTTTTATTATATTAATTCCAAATCCCAAGGTAATAGAAAATCAGAACGGGCAAAAGGGCAGTATACCTAAAAATCCACATTATTATATGAACGTATAGAATATTAATTTATGAATGTTTTCATATAAAATTCGTCTACATTTTTGTACGAATTATATTTTTTATCATTGCTTGAAATATGCAGATTACATTGACCCAAAATTAAATATCTTCATACCTGGTTAAAATCTGATTGAAATATACTCATTTTTGTATTAACCTACTATTCTCTCCGAAATGAAGGCTCAAATGAATAATTTTTATTCTTGCAAAAAGTTTGCCCTAAGTATCTAGAATACATGGGTGCAAGAATATATTTTTTTCTCAAATGGTAATGGAAAAATAGAATTAAATGTAAAAAGTAATTTTCTTGTACTCGCGACCGTCCCATCTCGCGCTGCACGACTATTCTCGCATCTCACTTTTCTTCATAGCTTCCTCTCTTTCTCGCCTATTGTGCAATACAATAAACGTTTTTTTCTTCAAACGTCAGTAAATCCGTCATTACTCGACTGTGTAGGCGGCCGTGAAGTTTCGTTTTTCCTCCGCCGGAGCTTTACTTTTCACTTTTCCGCCGGCGGAGGTAAAAGTGTTTTCATAGCAACATAGATACAATACAAACAGACAGCAAAATAAGCATCAACAATTCAAGATTTATTAAACTACAATTTATATTTATCACTCAATTTGTGACTGCATTTCTAAAAATCACTAATTTAGGAACAAATTGGTTATTATTTAATCGAACTTACTCAATAACTGCTTATCAATACGGAATTAAAACGCACTCGGAGACGCGATCTTAAAAAAATAATTATTGTTGACAGTGTCCACTGACAGCTTTATGTTACATTACCATAGCAACAACCTGTGCCTATTCACCGACGCCGGTCTAAGCCGCCTTGCGAACCCACTTATCTTTAATAATAATTAGATAATATTACTATTAAAAAGAGATGTTTTTGCATTAATTTGTCGACATTTCAAGAAAAAACAGCATATTTTATTTGGAGGAAAAGTTGCTCTCTATTACCAGCCTCACTCCGTTCGGCTGTTAAATACGAGCGCGCCATGAAAACTATCACTTTTCCTCCATATAAAATAATATACTATTTTCTTCAAACGTCAGTAAATCCGTCATTACTTGACTGTGTAGGCGGCTGTGAAGTTTCGTTTTTCCTCCGCCGTAGTTTTACTTTTCACTTTTTCGCCGGCGGAGGTAAAAGTGTTGTCATAGCAACATAGATACAAACAACAAAATAAACGTCAACAACTCAAGATTTATTAAACTAAAATTTGTATGTATTAATTTGGAGGAAAAGTTACTTTTCATGGCTTGCGCTCTGTTACCTGCCTCAATCCGTTCGGCTGTTAAACACGAGCGCGCCATGAAAAGTATGACTTTTCTCGATATAAAATAATACACTATTATCACGATGTTAAGAATAGGGACTCATATTATGGCGGTGTATACGCTGCTAGGGAGTAAAGAAGTAGAAAAATACTATAGTTTTTTTTTTAAATAATCATATACTTGATGTAATTGCTATTAAAAAGATGAATAGCTTTCGTTCAGTATAAAAAAATTCAAAATGTAAAAAAACCTTTATAATAACAAACCTATTCATCGTTAGTGTCCGTATCTTCTTCAGGAATAGTCACAATGACTTCAGTATTGGCTTCCAGTATTTCTTTTCTTATTGTAAGTTTGTTTTTACATATGCTCTGTGCCATGCAGTTGGATGATCCTATGCAACCTATTTCATGTCTCCTGTTAGCACAATGTAATAAAATAGTATATTAAGATACTAGTTTTAAAAGACCATATTTTTTCACACGAACACGAAATTAGGAAACGACCCGCTTGCGGGGAGTTTCCTAACGTACGAGTGCGCTAAATGTCTTTTAAAACGTGTATTTTATACTATTTTTTTCTATTTCTATTTTTTCTATTTTGTACGTGTTTTAATGAAAAATGTTAATTTATTCTAGTTGGCCGGCCATCTTGAAATTTTTGACGTCTTTATTAGTAGAAATCAGGGGCGGATACAGGGAGGGGGCGCAGGGGGTGTGCGCCCCCCCCTGGGAACTATTAAAAAAATCATATTGCTAGAGAATAACAAAACAATAACACGAGGGTAAATAAAAAACTTATAGGGGGTTACATTTATAACCGGCCACCCTTACTTTAACGTATAAATAAAGTCGAAATAAATGTTTAAAAAATCTTTGCTAATAGTTCTTATCCTGCGGCCCCTCCCCCCCTGAAGAAAATGCTGAATCCGCCCCTGGTAGAAATCCCATTAAAAGCGGTGTCGAAATTTTTGCTAGTGAACCTTGACATTGAACAATTTGTTAATATCATAGCAACCAGTCAACAAAAGTAGTGTCAAAAAGAGCTTCTGTTCGACACTACTTTGCGTATCGAAAAGACTTCTTTATGACACCAAAATAAAAAAAAATATTTTTTCTATTTTGATATCATAAAGAACTCTTTTCGATACTATTATGATATTAACAACATTGTTCAATGTCAAGGCTCACTAGCAAAAATTTCGACACCGTTTTGAATGGGATTTCTAATAATACAGACGTCAAAAGTAACAAGATGACCGTCCAACTTTTGATAGCGACTTGAATAAATTAATGTTTTTCAATAAAAAATGTGCAAAATAGAAAAAAATAGTATAAAATACACGTTTTAAAAGACATTTAGCGCACTCGCACGTTAGGAAACTCCCCGCAAGGTCGTTTTATTAATTTCGTGCTCGTGCGAAAAAAATATGGTCTTCTAAAACTAGTATCTTAATATACTATTATTAATTTTAATTACTTATGTACCTATTAAGGTTAGTAATAACACAGCTTGGTACGATATAAGCTGTGGTAATAATTTACCTTTTTCGCATCCACATGAAACAAGTACTTTTACAACGGAAGGAACTGCTGGAAGTGTTGTCCAAATTGGGGATAATACTTGTTGAGTATTCGCGTATTGCTTGCTCTCTATTACCAGCCTCACTCCGTTCGGCTGTTAAACACGAGCGCGCCATGAAAAGTATCACTTTTCCTCCATATAAAATAATATACTATTTTCTCCGATTGACAGCGAATATTAATTTTGCAGACACATATCAATCAGCAAAGTATTACTTTTCCTGCCCAGGCAGCAAAGTGATTAGTCTCCATGGGAATAAAACGTTTGACATAACTTGTCAAACTATAATTATTATGGACATATACATTTCCATAGCAACCAACCGTTCCAACAATTGCGATTTCTATCCAATTTTGTCTTAATTTATCACTACAGGAAAAATAAAAAGCCTTAGCTGAATTCCAGCCGCGGCAGTCAATCTACTACTTTGCTGCCTAGTAAAACAAATAACTATTGTTCTCAAACTTTTTTCTGCGTTTTTTTCTCTGATAGGGATTCGGCGGGTTGAAATTGATGGCAGTAGATGAGCAACCTTCGTTCTGCCGCAATTTCGACCATTTTTACATGTAAATCTCCATAAGAAAATCGCAGGTCCATCCTGGTCATTTTTGTTCCCGAGCCGCCGACTTGGGCTATAGCATATTATAGGGTGGGGCACCAGGCAGATGACGTTTGACAGATGACAAGTGACAGCAGACGTGTGACAAATGGTAGATCATTGACTTGGGCTATAGCATTCTTTAAGGCGTGGCCCTTTAGAATCCTTCCGTGTTATAGAACCCACTGTGTTACAGAACACTCTGCGTTACAGAATCCACTGCGTTACAGAACACTCCGCGTTACAGAACCCTCCGCGTTACAGAACCCTCCGCGTTACATAACTTGCCGCGTTACAGATCCCTCTGCGTTACAGATCGCTCCACGTTACAGAACCGTCCGCGTTACAGACTCGACTATCTTCGGAAGCTTCGATTCGGAAGCTCTCGGTTATCCCCGAAAACCCACGACTATCCTCGGCATCTCTCAGACATTCTCGGAAGCCCACGCCTACCGTATACAATAATATTAGTCTATATACCGATCTTCGAGTAGTAGACCGTTTTGTTATATCAATTTGCTCATTGCGTCAATCAGATATGGCGGGAAATTTAAAATAAGCGTATAGATATTAGGAAAAATAATTAATGTATAGGATATACTACCATGAAATATTAGACATCTTGTAGATCTTTTTTCTCGTCCTCGAGCACCACGTGACCTACTCGATCTGCCCCTTGCTCAATATGACGTCCATAGCATGCATTTAGGTGTAACAGCAGCGCTTCATGAAAGGTTGGCGAGCCAAAGTTCTACGTTATTTTTAAATATAATTTAAAACACATTCTTTACTTAAATTATTTTGGGATATTAGTAAATAAAACACAAAGGAAAGGCTAATGCATTTATTAACCATCAATATTACATAGGTTATTTACATCGTCAACAATTTTATGTTTATTATAATTAATAAATTCTGATGTATAAATGTCCATAAATATAATTTACCAACTCCTAAATATTTATTATGGGAGACACTTGTTTACATTTAATTCTAAAGACCAACCAGACTCCCCGATTTTCAATTCACTCGACTTGCAGGATAAAATTTGTTGAAACTCGGCAAATACTGCTTCTAGATCTGTATTTTTGGAAATAAATGTATAGCGGGAGCTAAATGATTTTATATCTGACGTTTTTTTGAGAAGCTAATAGATATAACCCAAATAATTCCATATTAACTTTAAGATTTAAATGATCCGAGAGACCCTTTTTTTTTACCACTATTTATAATATTCCTATAAATATAAATTAGTCAACATAACCTATTAACATTGATCAACCTCCATTATTGAATAATGTCCCCAAGGAAGTGTTTCTACAGAGTATTTTGAAATTTGTCGTTTATCATCATGTGGGCTCAAGCCAATTTTAGATTGTTTAATTGTATGCAACGTATGTTTTTTTGATCTAATTAAATTTTGAGAAACCGTTTTTTCAGTAAAAGTTTCAAGGCACTCTACATAATCTTGAAACGTAATTTTGCTGTTAATAACACACTTCTTGATGCCCTTAATCTTTTTTGTTAAGCCTTTATTTTTCAGAATCGTTTGGATCTCCTCACGCTCCTTTCCCTCAGCTTCTAATTTAACTCGCTCTTCTTCTAATTCTTCAGCAGTGAAAAATAGTTTTGTAGCATACATTTTGGACCGAAGGCCGATGAAATGAGTCATTATTCGCCCATTGTTCTCGTCTTTCATCATTCCAAGAACTTTCTTGTTCACTAATGGAATGGAATATTCATTATCGGGGGCATAGTCGGACGTATCAAAATATTGAGAACAGTCTTTTCGCATAACATCATAAACATCAGTGTTTTTGATTTCATATATAAGCGAATCAGTATCTGTATAGAGTACTTGACAGTTTGAAAAGTTTCTTGCCATATAATTGTAATGAAAATCATATATTGTAGTTTTGGCTAAGTCTAGGATACTCATTCCTACATATATAGGTTTATTACAAAATACCTCGGATTTCGCAAGCTCAATAATCAATAAATTTTCATTTATTATGGTGCTGCTTTTAAATTCAGGTCTTGCTATTAATGCCTCAGCGCCATAACGGCCATCCCAATTTGTTACAAGTTTTATAGATGAGTGTTTTCGGATATTCTCCATAGTTTTTCCAAACACTGCGTTGTTCATTAGCTTAAACAAGTTCTTTTCAAACTCATTATTTGCATTTTGCCTGAGGAATGTGTTAAGATCGATATAGGACTTTAACCACGGAGATTGTGAAAATGATAATACTCTATATATCTTTTTGATTTTAACTCCCAAGGCTAAATCTTGCTTTAAATTTCTATAATGAATAACATACTCGGTTTTATTATACAGAGTCCCCAAAAGTTTTTTATTGTTTTTATTTTTAGAACCTATAGGAACATCATGTTCTGGGCATGGTGGAAGGTCCGAAAATTTATCATGAAGCTCATGGGGAATTTCGAGATCAACTTCTAAGATATATCCAGTATTAGCATCATCGGAAATTTTTGAAACGTCTAAAGTATTAATATCTTCACGAGATAGCCAATTAAAGTTTCCATAAGGCAGATATTGTGACATGGCCCAGCCATACTGGTTATTAATATCAAAGTACATTAAATAAGAATCTTCTTTGGATGGGTCATATGATGGTATGTACTTATTATTGGCTTCAGCATATCTTTTCGAGCACTGACTCAATCCGCCTCTTATACCCTTTTCGACAAACATAACCTTGTCCAAATCAGTTAAGAGCTCAAGCTTACGCTGGTTAGTTTTAAACATATGGTATAACATACAGTTCCATGTATAACCAGGTAGAGTATAGTAGTGGGCAGGATCTATGCCATATGTTTTTGAGGACGTATTTCGAAACTGCTCAAAAACATCAGCGAGCAATAAAATATCCGTCTTCATATAGAAATCCGAATATTCCTGCATTGATTTACAACCGAAAGCGGACCAAACTTTCTTCGCATGAGCATAAGCTTTATTACTTATCATGGAATCAGTCAAACTATTATAAAATTCCATTTTGGAGGGCAATTTAGGTACACTAAGCTTGTCCCAACTATCCATAAAATCATAGGGAAACACACCTTTTTTACATAGTAGTGAAAAATGATCTTCAGTTATGTCTTTGAATTCTGATTTTAAAATTGGATATTTGGACAAGTATGATGTTAATTTATCAAGGCCTGAAGCTAAGAATCGAAAGCTGTCTATAAATCGGAATTTAATTAGGTTTCCAGGTACATGCTTAGTGAAAGAAATATATCTGTCTTTGTTGACAGGTAAAACATCGATCGCCCCCTCTACTTCAGCTAATGCTTTCACCACCATATGTCCATCGTAGGAGCTCATATTGTGGAAAAGTACAGGTATTGTGTGCCCATCTTTGAAATTCAGATTGCATGCTTCGTGGGCCGGGCCCCGATATTTTCCCGTCAGATGGCAGTGGTCCCTAACTTTTATATCTTCCGGCCCAAAAGGTTTCTCACAAATGTGACACGCCTTTGCAAAAATAAATTTTGTTTCTTGTTCTAAAGATAACCGATCCATAGGCAAGCCACATAGAAATACTGTCTCAACATTTTCGGCGAAAGCCATCAATTCTTTCACGAACCATTGCATGCAATCATGGCCCGTATACAATTTATAATATGACAAACTATCATCATACGAGCATTTAACATAACAGCCAATGCTGAAGGGCACATGTTCTTGGTATTGCCGGGTGTTTTTATTTTTATCATCTTCTGTGGGAACCAACAAACACTCAGTGTCCGCATAAATTACAAAGGGGGCCTTTTCTTTGTATTTAAAATCCTTAACTTCCACCCATTTTTTATCGTCTGTTGGAACCCGAGGAACTGGCCCATTATTCAGCTTTATGCAATCTTTAGTATGGCTATCTAGTTTCTCCTCTGTATAAAAGTAATGAAGGCACCGGTCACAAATATGCTTTTCTCGGTGATCCTTATTAATTTGGCTTGAAACCAAACGAGATAAATTTTTAATCCACACGTAGTGGTAATTAACAGATAAAATTTCCCCACCTATTTCATCAGGTGTTAAATAGTTATCTTGCACCATCAAGAGATTAATATGTTTTTCTTGTTTCTTTTTCGATAAATAAGTGGGAATAACATTATACATATTTTTAACTTTTTCTAACCGGTAAACATTAATAGATAAATTGTTTTGCTTTTCAAATCTAGGAACTTGCCTTAAAGTCATAGGAAACTGTATACCATTCAAATTCAACACATCCTTGGAGTTTGGATATGATGATGTTCTATAAGCAATTTTGGAGGGAGCAGGAAATAAAGCGGAAACTATCGCCCATCCAAAACATAAATCATCGGCGTTCTGAACATTAATACAAGCTTTTTTATGTTTTATAGAGGCAGGAAGATCAGCATAACTACCGGCCCTAAGAGGATTAAACTTATTTATATTAAGAGCTAGATTAATTATTCTACTGAGCGCCCAGCCACTGTCTTTTTCCTGGAACTCGTCCAACTCAGCTAGTAAAGGATTTTGAATCTTTTCTCGGAACCACTCGTCTAAATCTGTATCTTTATAGATAGCCGCATTCCTAGTATTTAAATATTTATTCTCAGCCTGAACTTGATCGACTTTAGTAATTTGGAATTCACCACACAGTACAGCATTCACTTTCAACGCATCATCCTTCTTTAAAGCGTTCTGCATCCTTCTTTTGAATAAAGCTGCACAGTCTTCTAAAAACGACATGACATCGGTGTGACGGAGGTTAATGATTGCTCCAGTTCTTACTCTTGATTCGAAGCCCGAATGAAGATCTTCCCACTTGACCCGATGTTTAGCCGTCTGCTTGGTTTCTTTGAGGCCCAACCCAATTTTTCGCTTCAATTTAAACTGTGCTCTCATGCTTTTCACATTGGCTAGAGCACTAATTAACTGTTGCTTTTCGCCTATGGAGGAAGCTTTTTTCATTGCTTTATTTATTCGGCGTACTGCCTTGGCACATTCCTGCAGGCCACCTCGTACCTCTTCATCACTACTTTTGGGTGTTATAACCCCAAGAAGAGCTGCTAGATGTTTTAATAGCATAATAACAAAGGACATCTTAACACAGGAGCTATGGTTGTTGAAGAACTAATGACAGAGGCAACTGCTGCAGCCCTATTTATACTCTTGGAGAGGGGTGCGTTCAGAAACCTGTAAAGACGTTGCAAATTATGAGTGCGTTCAGAAATCATAACATAAAAATCTACAGCATATTTAACATTAAAACTTACTCTGAAGACGACTGCTAAGCTCCCTCGGAAAAGTCCTGAAAACATATTGTAAAATAAGACTTACAATCAAAATTTTTTGTATAATATGTTTAATAGATTTTGAAAACAGCCTTTCTAGGTATAAATAAATACCTTTGCCTTTACGGAAACCAATTTGATGTCGAACAAGTAAGCAAATGTTCAAGCGTGAATTTATGATGAAAAATAAATACTATGAAACCTGTAAAGCTTTTAAATAATTATAAATTAAACAGTTATGGCAAACTATAAAAAGCCAGATTTATTCCTAATATGTTTTTATTTATGAGTTTGATTATGTAGGTAGAACACACCTAAGTTCTTGAAATATAGGACCAATATGAATGTGCAGGCTATAGAAATAATTATAATTTAGAATTCTCATGTTTATTTTATATATTAGGATATTATTAGATTAAATCAGAAAAAATATTCCAATCAATCTCAATGTTGAAATCATTACTTATTCAAATGGCAAAAAGGTATTTCACCATTCATATTTATGCAGTCAAAACGAACGGTCACCCCTAAGGAGTGCAATCGGGGAAGAGCTTGTAATTGCTCAGAGTGTATTCCGAAGCTCGAGGAAATATGTGAAATATGTGGCATTGAAAAAGGATATCGAGGCCTGTAAACAGATCTAGTATCGATAATATTACTATAAACATATTAGATCAGGAGTCAAGACCTGTTAATTTCAGAGGCGAAGAAATCGTTGTTAGATTAGAACTTAAAAAATATGGGGCTAGTTTTTAACCAAAGAGGAAACTATTTAAATACCAACACTTCTACCATAGCCTCAGTCAGTAGACAACCGGCAGAGCAGTCACTCACCTGGAAAAGTTTAGAACAGCTACATCCAATCGCAAGCAATTATGGATATCGTATCAGGAAAACTACAAATATTTCACCCGGTCAACGTAGATGAGTCTATCTCTGGAGAAGAATGGCATACATATCATCCATTCACGAAATCATTTAACAACAGCGATGAGATAGAAATAGTTATCAACCAACAAGATATTTTTATGGATATTAGCCAAGCTGAGATTTATATAGAAGCAAAGATTACTGAAGAAAGTACAGCAGGAAAGACCGGTTCCTGCTCTCTCACAAATAATGCAGGTGCTTTCTTATTCGAATCCATAACCTATGAATTAAATGGTAAAGAAATTGAAAAAGTACGTGATCCTGGTGTTACTAGTACGGTTAAAAGCCTTTTATGTCTTAACGAACATGAGAGTAAGGCGTTGGATATCTCAGGATGGTGTTGGCCTGGCGGGGTGATAAAATCCTTTGTTCAAGCATCTGGAGAATTTAACTTACTCATACCGTTAGGCTTTTTCTTGGGTATATTTTCTGATTATACAAATGCTATTATGGGTAAATAGAAAATTAAACTAGTTCGAGCTAGGAATGATGATAACTGCTATGTCAACACTACTGGTGATAAGAAAGCTTCCATATCAATTTCAAACATCGAACTAAGAGTTAAGCACGTATACCCCAACGATTTATTAAAGCTAAAACTGTTTGAAGAAATCGCTAAAGATAAACCAATATTTATGGGATTTAGAGGATGGGAAATCCATGAGCTGCCTGCGTTAAGAAATACAAAGAGAGATATTTGGACTGTGAAATCCATGTCTGAGAGAGCTCGATATGTTATTGTATTTTTCCAGAAAAATCGTAAAGACAACCCTAAATCCGATATTACGTATTTCGATAATTTAAATATTACTGATGTTAGATTATATTTAAATTCCGAGGTTTATCCATATGAAGCGCTCAATCTGAATTTTGGAAATAAACAGTTTGCAGAACTGTATAGAATGTATACCGAATTTCAAAAATCTTATTTGGGAAAAACTCTTAGCGAACCATTATTGGATTTTACTGCTTTTGTAAATAGAGCTCTATTTGTTATTGATTGCTCCAAACAAAACGAAGCTCTTAAAAGTAGTACTATCGATGTGAAACTAGAGTTCCAAAGTTCAGAAAATTTCTCTGATGATACTCGAGCATATTGTATCATTATACATGACAGAGTTTTGGAATATTTACCTTTATCAGGTAATGTTCGAAACCTGATTTAATCAGTTTACAACAAACCTTGATAAGATGAAGTTCTTAGTCCTAGATGTTCAAGGTTATTCTACGCCTGATTTTCAAGTTAAAGAACTTGCTATATATGATGGCAAGCAAATAAAAACATGGATTTTTAAACCAAAAATATTATTTCGAGATTTGAGTGAGTCACAAAGGAAAACTACGCAATATGTATTTTTAAATATTCACGCTATACATTATAAAACAGGAAATACTAAGTATAATCAACTTAATCAGATTCTTTATCGAGAGCTTCAAGATGTGGATACTATTTATGTTAAAGGATATGTAAAAAAAGATTTTTTAATTAAAGCCTAATCTGAGATGTGTGTAGAAACACCTAACATTGTTAATTTAGAATTTTCAGAGGGCGAAATACCTAAATTAGAACGTAGTGATTCAGCATGTATACATCATAAACTTAAAATTTGTTCTTGTAGTGTTAAGAATGTTGTATTATATGATTATATTGCAAGCCTTTTACCTCAATAAATACTTTTAATCAAACTATGTCTTTTATTTATGTAAAAAAATAGATAAATACAACCGATCTCGACATTTAGGCTCAGTCTATCTTCAGATTATGTCGAGTACACTACTTACGAGAATTCATAAACATCTAGAAAATCTTGTAAGTGTGAAAAAAGATTTAGTGTTTTACGAAAATAAGAAAAAAATATTTTCCGACTTTAAAAAACTTAGTATGGAATCAAAGTGGAGCAAGGTGTTTCAAACAACTTCGAGATCTGGAAATCAGATAGAATCTAGTGATGCTAGAAGAATGGTTCCAATGCCTGTTTTACGAGAGTTAAATATTGATGATATTATAAAAATTATTGCCTCAGACGATCAAGTTATTTTGAAGCATGTTGGTGATGTCTCAATTTCTTTCACACCTGATGAATTCATGGACTTTTTAGCGTTTCTCGAATCAATTAATGATAGTTGATGTGATACGAATTTCTACATTGGTGAATATATCTATATAAGCTACTGGCATGAAGAGGAAAGCAGAGGCCTAACTATTTGCGATATGCGTACTAGAGACTGCATTTCCTGGAATGAGTGTAACATAGATTTAGTTTTAACCTATAAATATGACTTGTATGGATTTATGGATAAACTAGACTAAGAAATAAAATAACTTATTAAAAAACAAAATGTTTTATTTCTAATGTAAAAAAGTTGTATAAAATGTGTATAAAAATAACGAATAAAATATAAAAAAGCTATAAACATACATATAAAAATTATTATAAGAAATAAACAAATAAATATAATAATATAATAATAAAAAACTTAACTAATAATAAATAACTTAATTAAACCCATTAAAAACATCGTCTTTGCCAACCAAAGGAAATAAAATAAAGAAAGCTGTTAGATCAGTCTTGGCCCTTATGGAATTTCCGATGATTCCTTATACAATGCTATATCACGATGGCCTATTGCAAGCGTGTACTCAGAACCGTCAATAATGAAGCGTTTGTCGTCCGCGTAAGACAAAGCTACTTTATTTTTCAGTTCGACATACATATCGTGATGATGCGATCGGAACGTATTCATCTCGCGATGAATTTCCGTGCCTGCTACGTCAACAGCAGTCTTGTAGTCTTCAAGACTTAGTTCTTTTTTAGTGACGCAGTCAGGCACCCCCTTTGCTTTTTTGGTTACGTTACCCTCCGCATTAACACAATATGCCTTCGCTCCGGTTTCAAAGAACTCCCAGACTATCTTTCCTGCATACTCATCTTTCATTCGCCCAATGATTGATTTGTTTACAGGAAGATCGTATGGGTTATCCTCTGAGTAATTAGATGCATCAAATCTATCCAAATTATCACGCATATCGTCATAGAAATTTTCTGTTTCAACATTTAAAATAAGAGAGTCAGTATCGGTATAGAGTAGAGTGGCTTTATTCCCGTATTTTGGTTTAATATAACTATACAAAAAGTCATACATGATCGTTTTGGATATGTCCAAGATGGCAAATCCCACGTATATGGGCTTATCATATGTGACTTTATGTTTAGTCATTTGAATAGCTACTAAATTTTCACTGTAAATCTCGGCGTTTTTGAAATGTGGTTTTGACATCCATGCTTCGGCCCCTAACTTTCTACCAATATTTTCCCAATGGGTAATAAGTTTAACGTTTACTCTTTTCTCCACGTTTTCCATTGTTTTCCCAAACACAGCATTATTCATTAGTTTGAAAAAGTCTTTTTCAAACTTGTTGGTAGCAGCATTTCGTTTTGCTGTGTTTAGGTCAATGTAAATTTTGAGCCAGGGAGATTGACTGTGAATTTTTGTGAGTTTAAGGCCATGATTTAAAGCTTGCTGCAAATTTTGAAAATGAATAACGTATTTCGTCTTCGGCCGGAAATTTGGAATTAATTTGTTGATTTTTAATTTAGAATCTGGTGGCTTGATGGATTCTGGGCAAAAGGGTAACTCGTTGTGTGTATAATGCAGCTCTTCCGGATACTCTAAATCGACTTCAAAAACGTATCCGGTGTTTGAATTTTGATCAATTTTCATATAATCTAAATTTTTAATTTCGTCTTCCTCAAGCCATTTAAAATTACCCGTTGGTAAATATTGTGACATGGCTGCACCGTATAAATTGGTTGCATCCAAATACATGAGGTAGGAGCTTGGTTTGGAAGCATCATAATGAGGCATATACTTATTATTTGCAAAAGATTTCCTAACACTACACTGACTGACTCCCCCGCGAATCTCGTGTTTAAAGAAGTGTACCATGTCTAGATCCGTTAAAAGCTGTAGATCTACAGAGGTGACCTTGAGAGCGGCGCAAAACGACAGCGAAGGGGCTGTATAAAATTGACATGGATCTAGGCCGTATGTTGTGAGACACACTTCTCTAAAATTCTCAAAAACATCTGCTAAAATTAAAACGTTGGATTTTAAGTATAAATCTGAATATTGACCTAAATTCTCGCATTTGAATAAATTCCATACAGTCTGTGCACGCTTGTAATCTTCTTGTGTGATGGCTTCTTTACGAAGTTCGTTATAGAAACCATCGATTGATGGTAGCTTGGTATAATCTAATTTTGAAAATGATGTTACGAAAGAATATGGGAAAACACCCTTCTGTCGAATAAGCTTTAATTCGTCTTCTCGCGGAAAATATTTTCGAACTTCTCGACATTGCGATGGTTTTAAATTTTTGCTTAAATTATCTAAACTTTGTGCCATGAAACGAAAGCTGTCGAGGAAACGTAATTTCAAAAATACCTGCGATTGCTTACAGTTTCCAAATTTGATATTATCCACCAAAATATGTTTGGTAAATGAAATATACTTTTCCTTATTTTGGGGGATAACATCCAATTTCTCGTTTTCGGTAGCTAGTTCTTTCACGAACAGGTGAGAGTCGAAACCGGACATGTTGTGGAAAAAGATTGGAATGAAGGAAGGGACTTTGAAATTTAGGTTGCATCTAGAGTGAGCCGCGCCCCGAAATTTTCCTGTAAGATGACAATGATCCCTCACTGGTTCGTCTTCCAGCTTAAATGGTTTCTCGCAAATATGACAATCTTTAGCTTCACGAAACTCTCTCTGTTGTTCAATACTCATAGGAAGCATTGGCACAATATTTTTCAAAAACTGGTTATAGATCGATTTGCAATCAGCCTCTAACCACTTTACGAAAACTTTATGCGCGTCCTCCCCCCTAAATGTTTTGAACATAGAGTGAGAATCGTTGACATCGCATTTAATATAGTAGGCAAAAGAATAAGGGACATGTTTATGCGTTCGCATTGTATAGGATATTTCAGGATCCAGCTCATTTTTCTCTATATTGAGGGGTTTAGAAATAGTCTCGAAATCGGCGTAAACAACAAAAGGTACCTTTAATTTCTTTTCAAAATCGGTAAATTTAAGAATATTCTCAGGATTCTCTCCACCATATTTATTGCTCTTTAAACTTGTTGTCGGGACTTTAGCTAAAACGTGACCGCAATCGTATTTTTGATGCTCTGTTAATTTTTCTTGGGTTGAGAAATATACCAAACACCCATCACACAAGTATTTTGTATCTTTATGTAGAGATAATTGACTTGATATTGAGCGAGACATGTTTCTTATTAAACAGTAATGGTTATTTCCACTGTCATCACTAATTAATAGTAAATTGACATGTCTCGCTTTTCGTGATCTAGTAAAGTATAAAGGACCTACAACCTCAGTGATATTTCTGCCATTTTCAAAATTTTTATCTAAACCATAAACATTGACAGAAATATCATTGAGTTGTTCAAACTTTGACACGGCTTTCAGTTTAATCGGAAATTCCATACCTGTAAAGTCCAGTTCATTGACAAAACTTGTGTAGTGGTTGACACGGCGCGGGGTTTGTGTCCAATCAACTGGATGCAGGGCAGCCAAGACTGACCACATAAAACATTTCTCGTCTTGATTTTGAATGTTGAGAACAGCCTTCTTTGATTCTATTTCTTTAGGCAGCGGGATATACGACGATGCCTTCAATGGATTGATCTTATTAATACACACTTCCAAATGGAGGAGTTGTTGAAGGGCCCAGCCTATAACAAAAGAAAAAATATTGTTTAGAATACAGAACAAATCAATGCTTGAAAATCATTATTTTAAAAATCAGGATAAAAATCGTGTAGGATAAGAATAAAATACATACCACTATCTTTTTCCTGGAACTCTGAAGCTTTTCTGTCCAAGATGGTCTGAAACTGGCTGAACAACTCCTCCAAGTCTGTCCCTTCGCTCACCGACCGGAACTTGGTGTTAAAAGACTTGACCTCCTCCAACTCCTTTGTTTGCAGGAGGAACCGACCGAATAGCACCACACCGACTTTAATATGCCCAAATCTTGTTACTTGAGTTCCTACCAGCTTGATGAAGTTTTCTCTAAGATTACCTAAAAATCTCATCACACTGGTAGGATCTTGGCTTGAAGAAAGACGGTATGTTGCAACTCGGGTTCGGAATGCTGTCTCAACCACTACGACTGCTTCCTCCTGCGCTGCACAGGTGTTGGCGATGTGTTGGAGTTCCTCGAGATGTTCTCTCAATCGAGTGATGGAGATCTCCAAGCTACAGTCATCACATCGCCGTATAGATGAAGTTGAAGGTACTGAAACAAAAACCTTATTTAGTAAAGCAAATTATTATTATTATTATTATTATTATTATTATTATTATTATAACCTAAAAATAAAACTTACTATTGTCATGGTCAAGTCTAGACCGTTTGGCCATGGGTTGTGGTGGAATCTCAGCTGGAGCTTCAGGCTGAGGAATGGTGGGTAGGGCTCCAGCTGGCGTGTTGGCTTTTCGTTTGGCGACCCTATGCTTATCTACAAGATGACGTTGGAGGGCCTCCACCGATTTTAAGATCCCACCGCATTGATTGCAGGTTATGGTTTTAGGCCTACAGTCCCCATGGCGTTTCAAAGCATCCTTCCTGGTGAACGAACGGGCGCATAATTCACAGACGAACATTTTCTGAAAAATCAAAAAAAATATATATAATTCATATCGTAGCTATTTAATAATTTATCTCCTATATTTTATATTATATTTAGCTGAGCCATAAAAGCACAAGTCCTTACTCTAAAGCCCATAGAGTTTACTTTATTTATTTTGTTTAACTATTTATCGTATAACTTATACACAAATAACTCGTCTAAAGTCTATATAGTTTTGAGCCCCATTCGAAAAAATCGTGTAGTTAAACTATCATAGTTTACCATCTATCAAGTTAGCAAATGTTCTTAACATACATAGATCATTCAACTTGAGTTATAAGAGAACAGTTTTTATATCTACAGCAAACAAAACATATTTAAATATCATTTAACCAAATTTAATTTCACTATATTCCTATTATTTCCCGAAGTAATTTAATAGATTCAAAAACTTACCGTATGCAAAAAACTTGGAACCACAAAGCACAAAATAAAACAGTGTCTAAATTGCCGCTTGATTTAAGGTAGTGGCTTGCTTCACCGAGAGAACCAGTTTGACTGATTTTTGCGTTGAGTAATATATTTATAGACCGAATTGGTATTCCTCACACCGTTTTGTTACGACTTGCTGCCGCGGTCAGGTTGTTCTAATCCGCGCGTTGTGGTTGATATTATTTATGCATAGATTGTTACATTCTGCCAGCCCGCCAAGTCGTTGCATAAACAGGAGGTCGTCAGCCTGGCGCCTTGCATTATTTAAAATCTCATTGATATCGACTTGTATAGACAGGAATGGCTGTGGCTGATATCATTTATTTATAGACTATTGACCCGTCAGCCTGGCGCCTTGCATTATTTAAAATATATTATGATTGGTTTGCATTATTTAAAATATATTAGTTCAAGTCGGTTATCAGATTTTTGTTTTCGTTAGAAAAAAGAGTTTTTGATATATTAAACATAGGCCCAAGTGACCTAACCTACAGCTATGACATCACGGCTTAGAATTTCATGGCGCCCCCCGCTAGCACCAGCCTCCGCGAGAACCGCGTTACAGCTCATGCGTGGCCTGTCATTTGTCAAATGTCACTTGTAATTCATCGCATGTCGCGCTTTAAAAACAGGTGGTGCCCACGTGAGCGGTTTTTACCACTGCGCAAGTCATCAACAGTCATCTGTCAGCTGTCGTTTGTCATCTGTCAACTATCTGATGCCACGCCTTTAAAAATGGCGTAGCCCACGTGAGCGATTTTTGCTACTGCGCACCTCCACCGCGGCGGTGGCCCGTGAGCCCGCCAAGTATCTCTACTGATGGCGATATGTCAGATTATTTACAAGTAAATTCCGGTGTGCCTCAGGATAGGACCTCTGCTGTACTCAATTTAAACCTCAAATTTTACAAAGTTTCTAAATCACTGTAAGCATCATCTTTGCGCTGATGACACCCAACTGTACATTTTGTTTAGCCCTTCAGCGCTTCAACTTGCACATGATTGCATCAGTCATGATTTAAAAGTGTTATATGATGTCTCGAAGAGACCTACTCTAAAAATGAATCCAAAAAAACTGTGGATTTATTATTTTGCAGTGAATCTTCAAGGACTATTATTTTAAATGGACTGAATATATCAATTAACGGCAACGTAATTCCGTTCCAAAGCAGTGCACGAAATTTAGGTCTAATACTTGATAATAAACTGAGATTTAAAGAGCATATTACATCGAAATTGAAAGTGGCATATGCAACTTTAAAAGTGATTTTTACCCACAGACATTCTATAAATAAAGACACTAAGATTATGCGCTGTGATACTCTGATTCTTTCTTTATTAAACTTTTGCTTGCTTAGACAGTTTAGACATAAGAATTCAAAAATTGCAAAATTGTTGTATGCGTCTTATTTTTGGGATAAGGGGTCGACACAGAATTTCCTATAAACTTAAAGAACTGGGATGGATTAATATGCACGATTGTCGTATACTTTATTCTGCATGTTTCATTTGCAAGAATATTAAATACAAATCTCCTCTATCTTTATTTCGTAAATTATCTTTTCGAACGGATGTTTATAATTTAAATATTCGACGCAAAACTCTTCTTACCATTCCAACACATCGCAAAGAGATTTTCGAAAGATCGTTTTCATACCGCTCTGCTCTAATTGTAAATCAATACAAAATTGGTGATTATTCCGGAAATATTTATGGTTTCAAACGAAAATTGAAAAATGTCTTGTTTTCCTAAGGTTGTCCAAATGAAATATTAGTTTTAAATAGCTGATTCTCCTTGAATTTGATTCTTACTCT
>MU191263.1:10014-23327 GCA_016904865.1 Pissodes strobi | reverse complement strand
CTCTAAAGTTGACAAATTTTAAAAAGATCACCAGATTTTATATTTTAGGCATATTTGCACAAGATACATAAAATAATTAAAATAAAACTAAACAAAATATTTCAAACATGTTTTATTACAGGCTAGCAACTAAAATAAAAAAATTTATATAAACAAAAAATACTTAATCGAAGTTCTTGTGATTGATAAAAAAATATATGTAGTTATATAATATCAAAAGTTATTTGTCTGATAAGATATTACTTTTAATATAATTTCTGTGTTATAAACAAAAACTTTAAACACATAGCTTTTAGATGACCAGAATTTTTATTACTGAAGAGCTGAAGATTGAAGATGAAAAAAATCATAATATATTTGTGTTTTTTAAATATAAATTTATAAATAAGTCAGTGCGGTTAGTGTCAGATAAATCATCAGAGATAAAGGTGTTTAAAAGAGTTCATCATATCACCAAATGGGTTATAAAATCACCAAATCTGTTGATTTTTCTCCAGACCTGGCAACATTGCTTTAGACGCTATCGGCACGTTTTGTTATCATTAATCGATGTAATTACAAGTGAAACACACGTTGTTTCGACAATGGGTAAATATTTTCCTTAGACATCTCATAAGTTAGCGACTAATGGTGGTAAAGATTTAACTATAATTTTAATTTATTATTATTGTTTTATACAACACTCGACACGTTTTCAGTTATCATTCTATGTAATTACAAGTAAAAAACAGGTTGTCTGGACAGAAAATCTCGTTAGGTAATTTATTACTTTAGAAACGACTGATGAAGGCAAAGAGTATTCTAACATATATTTATAATTTTAATTTAATAATATCGTTTTATACAGCACTCGACACGTTTTAATCAACATTCTATGTAATCACAAGTGAAAAACAGGTGGGTTTGACAGCATACTTCAATGGGTTAATATTTTTCTTAAAAATTTCATATGGTAGCGACTGATGAAGGAGAAGAGTATTATAATATTTGCTTATAATTTTAATTTAATAATATTGTTTCAGACGGCACTCTACATGTTTTAAATGTAGTTACACGGGAAATAAAGGTTGTTTTGACTAAACATAAATGGGTTTTCCTTTAAAATTTTATAACTTAGCGGCCGATGAAGGCAAAGAGTTTTCTAAGATATACATATACATTACAATTTTACTTTATTAATTTCGTTTTAAAAGGCACTTGACACGTTTATACCACCATTTTATGTAATTACAAGTAAAAAACAGGTTGAGTAAAATTTGCCTTAGCAATCTCATAATTTAGCTACGAAATTTTAATTCAATAATATTTTTTATACAGCGCTTGACATGTTTTAATCATCATGCTACGTAATTACAAGTAAAAATACAGGTTGTTTTGACAGCACACCTTAATGGGTATATACTTTCCTTAGCAATCTCATGAGTTAGCTACTGATGAAGGCAAAGAATATTCATCATTATATGTTATTAAAAGTAAAACATAACGTGACTTCATTGGGTAACTATTTTTCGTAGGAATCTCATAATTTATCGCATTGTCATTGTGGTTGTTTGTCGGCAAGTGATTTGCCCACATACTTCACCTGCCCGATTTTCGATGATCTTACAATATTTGATATGATCTGAAAGAAGAAGTAAGTTAAAACATAAAATAATAAAAATTAAAACGAAGTACTAAATTACAGTTTATAAAATTAAACTAATAGCAATTAAAAATAAGAATGAAGAAATCTCACCATTGCTAGAAGTAATTTTTGATCTCTTGCCACAAACTTGTCGAATGTGACAAAGTAAATTGTCCCTTCTTGTGAAACTTACATTTTGTACATTCAAATTTCATTTTGAATTTCTGAAATCTTTTAACAAATAATATATCTTTTGTGAAGCAGCGATAATTAAGATTTACACATATTTTTAATTTATTAATATTGTATATGTAATTACCAGTGAAACACACCTCAATAGGTAACTATTTTTCTTACTAATCTCATAAATTAGCGACTAATGAACGTGGATTTACCTGTTTGAGCGAGAGCTGAAGGAATCAATTTTGTTATAGCCTTTTAATTAACATATAATTAAGCAAATGGATATTTAAATGTCAAGGGTTTATGATAACTTTTATGTTTTGCGTGCTTACCGTTGTTTGCGTGCGGACAACTGTTTGGAAATAGCAATAGTAGTAGCTAGGTATCACTGATTCATTAAAGTATTTTCATACAGTATTCCTGAGTAATTAATTTTTTTTAATCAACAAAATGATATATTTTTTAATATAAAATATATGAAATAAAAATATCTATGAATCTACTTGTTGAAAATTTGTTTTGCTTTAAAACTGCTCTTTTGTGCGTCTGTCAGTTCGAAGATTAGTTTGTATGCCAAGACATCTTCTTGAGAATAGTTTTAGGGTTGGCTTCTCTATAGTACAATTCTCAGGTCAACAGACAATGTACTCCAACTAGGAAAATGTTATCTTTAACACTGCCTACTTAACTATTTTCTACTGACGAGCCCTCACTGATTTCGATGATATTGGACAGGTTTATGCCTATTTAAAAATACACTCCAAGTTTGCCATTGATGAAGGCAAAGAGTATTCTAACATTAATTTTATAATTTTATTTAAACGAGATTGCTTTCGACATATCCGGGTAGGGTTGTTCCAAAAGAGAAAAAATTCTTAAGGTATTCTCAGACATGAATTCTAATTATACTCAAATTCGCAAAGCAGAAGTAAGGTCACTATCATTTAATTTGAATCTCCCTAAATCCTTTAATTCATTCGGTGTAGGTTTTATCACGAAATTTATGTAACGAGCGTAATTCTATCGCAAAGAAAAATGGATTTTTGAGTAAAAATTGTTAATTTCATGGTTGTACCAGAGCTATTTAAAAAATATTTCAAAGGAGTGGTGCAATAGTAATTTTCGTCAATGTTAGTGATGATTTTGATTATCAAGTGTGTTATTTCTGTCTTAGTTTTAATTAATATTTAAACGTCCATAGGAAGTTTTGAACCCACTAACTTCCCTTCTACATACTGAGTTACTTAAACTCTGTTAATTAAGGTTTAATTAGCAAATCTGATACATTATCAAATTATTAATTTATATGACTAATAGTGTTGTAAATTATTCGGAAACGCTCAAATGATGAACGGCTGTTGTCTTTAACTTAACTTATTATTTAACTATTTCTTTCAATTATTGAGTGATGAAGGATGAGAGTATTCTAATATGCCTAACTATTAATTATTCATAAAATGCTATTTTGAGGGTGTTGAGATAATAGTCCGGAGACCCTTCCCGGTCTAAATGGACAAATGATGTTTCAATATAGATTGAAATATATCATATAGACGATATATTTCATAAATAAATTTTGGTTTCTATTTCTTGTAATTTTCAAAACACTTTCTTGTAATAATTTTGCTTCAACAAACATGGGTGAATTAAAAAAGCGATGCACGTCAACTCCTCGTTCAATTATTCGACGTGCAACGTGCTTAACCCATAAAACCCTTTATTGCGAAAAACGTTACATTTTAACCTATTTCGAGTAATCGATATAACTCGACTACTGTAAGCTTGTAATTCTTTCGCGGAGCTAAATCAACGCCATTGAAGCTTTGTCGACGATAGTAAAACCCGTATAGCGTTCGTGACAATATTTCGCACTTTAGGATAATCGACATTCTATAGACTCGAGGATTATTTGAGATTCTAAATTATAACCGGACAAACATAGCTTATTTGACGTTATGAAAATACAGTAATTTATTATTTGGGTATGTTTTGTAGTAGATGCATCACTTATTACAATTTTGCAAAGAATATAACGTCAAAATGTTTCATTCAATTTTGGAAGCTGCTCATCATTTTCTTAAATTGATTATCATATGGTTGGCACATTTTATAAAATAAACTGAAACTCTCGATACTGTTTTAAATAAAAACGTTAAATCCCATTTGACTCGACCGACATGTTGTAAATATTCAAGGGAAAAATCATTTCATTCAGTTTTATTTCTTTTTTTGCAGGTTTCGAGAACGCTTTACCGACACCCCCAAGGATGGTTTATTCAGTCATAAAACGATTTGAAGGAAATTGAGAATCTCGAACGTCCATATCACTTTCAAAAGCTCCACCAGAATGTATGATTTTTTTTGTAACATTTTTTCAAGTTTAATTATTATACTTGCTATAGACAAATCGAAACAATTGAGATGTTCAAATAATTAAGCAATCTGAATCAGTACATGTAAATTATCCCACCACATTCAATACGACATAATAGATTTGACCTCTAGAATATTTTGAAGGTCGTCGCAAACCGTTCAAAATTGCAAATTTATTTTATCCGAAACCCATCAATTTTAACGCCCCATAAAACTCATACAGGGGTTGATGCGAGAATCTTGCTCTCCCTTATCGACTCCAGAACTTCTTTTACTCATCATTGGGTTTAATCCCCCTAAAAAAATATGTTTCGTCCCAAAAAAATATTAAGGATCGAGTTGTGCTGTTTTCGTGTTTCCACATTTATTCCTTCGATTTAAACCAGCTATAAAAAACAATAAATTTTGTTAAGGACTTGGTAGTTATTGGATGAAATAATACTAAATCAATAAGGCAATAACCTTGTTCATTAGATGTTTTGTATTGTATGAACATGAAAAATATTTTTTTTGCGGGGAAATAGGCATGAGGACATATTATTAACACTAAATTTTTGTAATCGAAGGAAACCAAATCTGTCGAGTACCTTAATACTCCTAGAATAAGATTTATACTTTTGCTAAATTCGAATCTTCTTCATCATTTTTTACTGGAATTGGACACATAAATTTGTTTGCTTGGCAGTTCCAGCTGATATAGTGGTAGTAGTCATATAGCAATTATAGCAGGAACTAAAGGTTGTTCAGATTTTACATTAATTTATAATAAATTCAACCAAAACCATCTGTCGTGCACGTCTTGAATTTGGATTGTGATATTAAAACTTCATCCATATTGTTATAAGCGGTAGTGAAGTGTTTTCGAATATTCCCATCCTTTTACCAAATACAGCATTATTCACAAGCTTGAATAAGTTTTTTCCATTTTTTCATTCTCAACGTGATTTTAACAATAGGAAATTTACCCATTTCAATTCTAAAGCATGATTCAAATCGTTACTTTATATTCCCTAGTATTTCATTAGTATAGTAGATGTTTTGAATCGGCGTTTTATTCAGTATATATAGTATATTTCAGCCTTCTAAAGTCCCCCCTCTCATATTGTTTGCGTTAGTTTGGATTGTACCAAATACGGCATTATTCATAAGTTTCAATAAGTTTTTCTCAAATTCATTTTTAGTATTTTATCTAAGATGAATGTTAATGATTTCAATGACTTAATAATTTAGTAATATGATGCTAAGTATTTCATTTATAAATTTACTTATTCTAATTCTATAACATTTTGCAAATTCATATACTGACATATTAGTTTTTGTATTTTGTTTTCTGATTATCCCAGTTTTAATCTGGGTTTTATTATTGAAGTTCAGCTCCATAAGGTCCCTCCCATATTATTATTAACTGTTCGAAGTTTTTTCGAATGTTCTCCACTATTTTACCAAATACGGCATTACTTATGAGCTGGGATAATTTTTTTTCAAATTAATTTTTCTGGTGTTTTGTCTAAGATGAATATCAGATATTAAATATGATTTTATCAATACGATACTTTCGAATAATAATTTAATGTAATTTATCCCCCCAGTTCTAAAGTAAGTTTCAAATTTTTAAAGCTTTATAATTACTAGGCTTTCATATGTGGAGGTTTAATCCAGGTTTCCCTATTAAAGCTTCAGCTTCAGCCCCATAACATCCTTCAATTTTCATCATCTTTCCCTTATATATTTGGAACTGCCAAGTATACATGTAGTCCTCACTTATTCTTATACAATTCTCCTTTTAGGCAGGTTGTCTTGGGCTGGCTTCTATAAACGTACCATCATTTGACTTATCCATTAATTAGGTTAGTCGTGCAATGATGGCACTCAACAAACAACTACTGAACAATAATTAGAAATGAAAATGCGCCTACTTAAAATTGTTTAAAAAACACAAAGGAGACCTAGTGAAAAAGTGCTTAACCAGAAACGACCATGAAAAGAAAACACAACCTGCACCACAATAACAGTGCGACCGCAGTGCTCGCGAAAAAATCACCTTCGACGTGGCCTATATACATTGCCGTCGGAACGTTGGCCGTAGCCTGTTACTTGAACGGCATCGACGGAGACTTTGTGCACGACGATATTCCAGCTGTTACTTTAAACAAGGACGTACTGGCTTCGAATCCGTTGAACAGCGTCTTCGAAAATGATTTTTGGGGCACGCCGATGGCCAATGAGGACAGTCACAAGAGTTACAGGCCGTTGACGATTTTAACGTACAGGTGAGTTTTTAAATTTACCCTTAACAATTATAATTTAAATATGTTACCATTGTCGTTTTGTCTACGATATAATAAGTTTTTAAGTTTTTAAAGATGATGATTTTATCGATAAGAATCGTATAGTACAGGTTTTTAATTAGGGCTTCGCTATTGAAGCTTCAACCTCATAACGTCCTTCCTATATTGTTATAAATTATACTGAAGTTTTTTTCTTCATCGTTTACCAAATACGACATTATCCATAAGCTTAGATTAATTTTTGTTATTTTTGTCAAAGATGAATAGTAAGTATCAACATATGATTGCCTCACTCAATTCTAAAGCATATTTCAAATGTCATATATTGTCATAAATTTCTAAATGTCTCTGCTTTTAATTATTGGACTTTCATCAGTATAGTGGAGGTTTCGAATTCGGATTATGCCATTGAAGCCCATGGTTTTACCAAATACGGCATTATTCATAAGTTTGAATAAAAAAATAATAATTTTTAGCATTTTATCTAAGATCAGTAATAAGTATCAACATGTGATTTTATTGATAAGAAATGTTCATATATTAGGACACAATATATTTTTTAAATTTACCACCTCTTCACTCAATTCCAAAGCATGTTTCAAATTCTTCAAGTGATATATTGATGTTACCCTGGAATTGATTGCCTTTGGCTCCACAAATGATTGAATTTTGTTTGAATTGTTATAGAGCCACTTCGGCCCCGGCTCAAGGATGTAAACTGCACAAGTGCAAGTTTAGTGACCCTTATGAAATGTGTACCTAATTTCGTCGATTCGGTGTCAAATCGGACACCGTTTTCAAGAAAAGCAAAAAACTAAAAATGAAAATGGTTAGCAAATACAATAAAACAGTAAAAAGCTCTTGCAGATTGTCAGGCTTTAAACTGACTTTGACAAGATGACAATTATAATGTCATATTTAATTACTGGGTAACTGGTATTTAGTTTGATAATAAGGTGTTATTTGGTAAATTAATTTGTTTATGAAGTTTTATATATATATATATATATATATAATTTGGTGTTATTCGCTTTGGAAGAATTTAATGATTTTTGTTGAAAGGATTAGTTAATTTTTAAGTGTCCCTTATCAACTTCAGTTTTTAGCAAAGGTAACCATGTACTATTGAAACTTACGGAAGTTGAAGCAACACATTTATCTTTATTTAATAAAATTAAAGCACTTTCTTTAATTTTACGTTTTTTAGAAGAAGGCTCCTTTGCCAAAATACTAGAAGCGTTCCATTGTATTCTGTGATTGTTATCAAATGCATGTTGACAAATATGTGATTTGTGGAATTGTGCATTTCTAATATAAGTTTGGTGTTCTTTTATACGTTTTGATAATGGTCTACAGGTCTCACCTATATAAAATTTATTACATTCACATGGTATTTTATAGATGACATTTTTAGTAGTTTCATTTTCATTAAGTGGTTTTGTTTTTGTTAGTTTAGATCTAAGGGTGTTTTCTGTTTTGAAAATTGTACGAATGTTAAATTTATTACCTATTCGTTTTATTTTGTCTGATAAACCAGGAATATAAGGAATAAAGAGGTTCGTAATAGGTCTATTTTGATTTTGTCTGATATTTGGTTGTTCAAATTCTATAAAGCATTTTTGAATGAAATCAATAGGATAGTTATTATTAATCAAAACATTGCTCAAAAATTCTTTTTCTGTGTTGAAATTTTGATTATTACAAATTATTTTCATTCGATCATATAGACTTTTTACGACCCCCTTTTTTACCATTATTGGGTGATTTGAATTAAAATTTAAATATCTGTTTGTATGTGTTGGTTTTCTGTATATTTTTGTTTCGAAACTATTCAGGTCTTTTTTAATAAGAATGTCAAGAAATGAAAGTTGTTCATTAATTTCTTTTTCTATAGTGAATTTGATTGTGGGTTCTATGGTGTTAATATGATTTAGAAAATCGTTAAGAAAATGTTCGTTATATGGATAAATTGAAAAAATGTCATCTATATAACGCCACCAAATTAAAGGTTTATATTGATAATTTTCAACAAAATTTAATTCAAAATTTTCCATAAAAATATTACTTAATAAAGGTGATAAAGGCGAACCCATAGCCATACCATTGTTTTGTTGATAGTAATGGGTATTGTATTGAAAATAAGTAGTTTTTACGCAAAAAGTAAGTAATTCGAGTATTGTGTCAATATTAAGTTTTGTACGTTCACCAAGGTTAATATCATTAGTTAATTTACTTCTTACAATATTTAAAGTTTTATCAACAGGTACGTTGGTAAATAGACTAACAACGTCAAAACTTACCAGAGTATCGTTAGGATTTAAATTAATTTGTGAAAGTTTCTCTAAAAAATGTTGTGAATTTCTTATATATGAGTTAGTATTGTTAGCAAGTGGATTAAGAATGTTGAGTAGATATTTAGCAATCGGGTGTGTTGGCGAATTTATACAGCTGACTATTGGACGTAGAGGAATATTTAGTTTATGTATTTTTGGTACTCCATAAAAATGAGGTGTTTTACTATTGTGTGGTGTCAGTTTGAATCTTTCTATGTCATTGAATTGATTTTTGTGTTTTTTTAACATATTGTATATCTGTCTCTCAATACGTTCTGTTGGATCATTATTTAGTATTGAGTAATTACCGTCATTTAAAAGAGACATTATCTTTTCATCGTAAGTAATGCAATTCATTATTACGGTTGAATTACCTTTATCTGCTGGTAGGGGGTCGTAAAAAGTCTATATGATCGAATGAAAATAATTTGTAATAATCAAAATTTCAACACAGAAAAAGAATTTTTGAGCAATGTTTTGATTAATAATAACTATCCTATTGATTTCATTCAAAAATGCTTTATAGAATTTGAACAACCAAATATCAGACAAAATCAAAATAGACCTATTACGAACCTCTTTATTCCTTATATTCCTGGTTTATCAGACAAAATAAAACGAATAGGTAATAAATTTAACATTCGTACAATTTTTAAAACAGAAAACACCCTTAGATCTAAACTAACAAAAACAAAACCACTTAATGAAAATGAAACTACTAAAAATGTTATCTATAAAATACCATGTGAATGTAATAAATTTTATATAGGTGAGACCTGTAGACCATTATCAAAACGTATAAAAGAACACCAAACTTATATTAGAAATGCACAATTCCACAAATCACATATTTGTCAACATGCATTTGATAACAATCACAGAATACAATGGAACGCTTCTAGTATTTTGGCAAAGGAGCCTTCTTCTAAAAAACGTAAAATTAAAGAAAGTGCTTTAATTTTATTAAATAAAGATAAATGTGTTGCTTCAACTTCCGTAAGTTTCAATAGTACATGGTTACCTTTGCTAAAAACTGAAGTTGATAAGGGACACTTAAAAATTAACTAATCCTTTCAACAAAAATCATTAAATTCTTCCAAAGCGAATAACACCAAATTATATATATATATATATATATATAAAACTTCATAAACAAATTAATTTACCAAATAACACCTTATTATCAAACTAAATACCAGTTACCCAGTAATTAAATATGACATTATAATTGTCATCTTGTCAAAGTCAGTTTAAAGCCTGACAATCTGCAAGAGCTTTTTACTGTTTTATTGTATTTGCTAACCATTTTCATTTTTAGTTTTTTGCTTTTCTTGAAAACGGTGTCCGATTTGACACCGAATCGACGAAATTAGGTACACATTTCATAAGGGTCACTAAACTTGCACTTGTGCAGTTTACATCCTTGAGCCGGGGCCGAAGTGGCTCTATAACAATTCAAACAAAATTCAATCATTTGTGGAGCCAAAGGCAATCAATTCCAGGGTAAGAATGAATCCTCCACAACAATATAGAACATATTTACATATTGATGTTAGTCATATATTTTTGAATTTATAAGTTTTATAAGTACTCAATTCGGATTAAGCGATTAAAGACCATGGTTTTACCAAATTCGGCTTTATTTTGTAGGTTTGAAAAATATTTTTTTAAAATAAATTTTTTGCATTTTTTCTAAAATGGGTATTAAGTATCATTAAATGATTTTATTGATAAAGAACGTTTGTATAATAACATAATATAAACTTACTACATACTCACCCAATTCTATAACATGTTTTAAATTCTTACAGTGACAAATTGGTTTTTGTCATATATTTCTGAATTTTTCAGATTGAAGCCCATGGTTTTACCAAATATTGCATTATTCATAAGTATTGAATATCATTTATTTAAGATCAATTTTTTACATTTTATCTCAGATGTGTAATAAGAATCAACATATGATTTTATTGATAAGAAATGTTTTATAATAAGACACAATATATATTTTAAATTTAACAACTCCTCATCTAAAGCATGTTTCAAATTCTTACAGTGACGTATTCGGTTTTGTCATATATTTCTGAATTTGTCAGCTTAATAATTGCCAGTCTTTCATTATTATAGTAGAGGTTTTCGAAATTGGATTTCGTTGTTGAAGCCCATAGTTTTACCAAATACGGCATTATTCACAAGTTTGAATAACATTCTTTTAAATTAATTTTTGGCATTTTGTCTAAGATGGGTATTAAGTATCAACATATGATTTTTTTGATAAAAATATTTCTATAATAAGAGACAATATATATTTTAAATTTACCACCTTTTCACCCAATTCTAAAGCATGTTTTAAAATCTTAATAGGTTTTAGTCATATATTTCTGAATTTTTTAGTTTATAATTACTAGACTTTCATCAATAATGTGGAGGTTTCGAATTCAGATTTCGTTATTGAAGCCCATCATTTCACCAAATTCGGAAACATTCATGTTTGAATACCATTCTTTTAAAATTAATTTTTGGCATTGTGTGTAAGATGGATAATAAGTATCAAAATATAATTTTATTGATAAGCAATGTTGGTATAATAAGACACAATATTTTTTTTAATTTACCACCTCATCCAATTCTAAACCATGTTTTAAATTGTTACAGTGACGTATTGGTTTTTGCTATATATTTCTAAATTGCCCAGCTTTATAATTGCTAGACTTTCATTATTATAATGGAGGTCTCAAATTCGGGTTTCGCGATTGAACCCCATGGTTTTACCAAATATGGCATTATTCGTAAGTTTGAATAATATTTCTTTAAGATTAATTTTTTGCATTTTGTCTAAGATGGGTATTAAGTATCAACATATGATTTTATTGATAAGAAATGCTTGTAATAATAAGACAAAATATATATTTTTAATTTACCACCTACTCATCCAATTCTAAAGCATGTTTAAAATCTTACAGTAACGTATTGGTTTTAGTCATATATTTATGAATTTGTCAGTTTTATAATTACTAGACTCAGTGGCATAGTGAGGGTTTTGAATTTGGATTTCGCGATTAATGCCCATTGTTTTACCAAATACGGCATTATTCATAAACTTGAATAGCATTCTTTTAAAGTAAATTTTTATCATTTTGTCTAAGATGGGTATTTGGTATCAGCATATGATTTTATTGATAAGAAATGTTTGTATAATAACACAATGTATATGTTTAATCAAACACCTCCTCATCAACTTCCAAAGCATGGTTCAAATTCATACAGTAACGTATAGGTTATTGACACATATTTATGAATTTCTCAGCTTTATAGTAATGTGGAGGTTTCGAATTCAGATTTTGCCATTGAAACCCATGGTTTTTACCAAATACGGCATTATTCATAAATTTTAATAACACTTCACTAAAACTAATTTTTAGCATTTTGTCTAAGATGGGTATGAAGTATCAACATATAATTTTATTAATAAGAAATGTCTGTATAATAAGATACAATATATTTTTATAATTTACCACCTCCTCACTCAATTTTAAAGCATGTTTCAAATTCTTCAAGTGACATATTGGTTTTAGTCATATATTTTTGATTTTATCAGTTTTATAATTACTCGACTGTCACCAATATAGTGAAAGATCTGAATTCGGATTTCGCGATTAAAACCCATGGTTTTATCAAATTCGGCTTTATTTTGTAAGTTTGAAAAAAAAAAATTTTAATTAATTTGTTGCATTTTTTCTAAGATGGGTATTAAGTATCACCAAATGATTTTATTGATAAGGAATGTTTGTATAATAACATAATAATAATTTACCACATCCTCACCCAATTCTATAACATGTTTCAAATTCTTACAGTGACGAATTGGTTTTTATCACATATTTCTGATTTTTTTAGCGTTTTAATTACTTGACTTTCATCAGTATAGTGGAGGTTTTAAATGCGGGTTTCGCCATTGAAGCCCATGGTTTTACCAAATATGGTATTATTCATAAGTTTGAATACCATTGTTTTAAGATACATTTTTTGCATTTTTTCTAAGATGGGTAATAAGTATCAACAATAAGACACAATATATATATATTTAATTTACCGCCCCCTCATCAAATTCTAAAGCATATTTTAAATTCTTACAGTGACGTATTGGTTTTAGTCATATATTTCTGAATTTGTCAGTTTTATAATTACTAGATTATCATATGTGTAGTGGAGATAGCATTTTTTTTAAATTAATTTTTGGGATTTTGTCTAAAATGGGTAATAAGTATCAACATATAATTTTTTGATGAGAAATGTTTGTATAATAAGATAATATATTTTTTTAATATACCACCTCCTTATCCAATTCTAAAGCATGTTTTAAATTCTTAAAATGACGCATAGGTTTTAGTTATATATTTCTGAATTTTTCAGTTTATAATTACTAGACTTTCACTAATACAATCGAAGCGAATTCGGATTTTGCGAATGAAGCCATGATTTTACCAAATACTGCATTATTCATAAGTTTGA
>MU191262.1:0-23496 GCA_016904865.1 Pissodes strobi | reverse complement strand
TCTTTGGTAATTTAATATAATCTTCAGTTCTATTTCTTGTTTGATAACTGTGGTCAACATATGTTCGGAGTCCTTCATTCTTATAAATAAAGGTAGTGACCGCCAAAACATATAACAACCTTACATTGAAAATTTCCTTTGTATACAACATACTTGTTGGGTAAAGCCTGTCCTTTTTATGAATTATTTTTAAAATATAGTTTTGTACAACGCATAACGGGTGTAAAGTATTTTCGTACAGACCACCCCACACAACTATTCCATATCTTACCAATGACTCAACAATAGTTCTATATACAGATAATAAAAACTTTTTGCTTAAAATATTTCTTAATATACAAAATTTATACACTAATTTACGAACAATTGATGTCAACCTAAGAATCTGTTTGTCCCATTTCAAATGCATATCAATGACTACCCCCAAATATTGAATTTGTGAAACTTCTCTAATAACAGTATTTGTATCTTTAACCTGTATGACATCAAAGTGAGGTCGATTTGCCATGGTGATTGAAAACGCTATATAATTTGTTTTAATAAGGTTTAAAGTTAATTTAAATGTGTTCAACCAATTTTGAACAGCATCCAGACCAGCAATAACATTTTCCTTCACCTCATTCCACGATTTTGCCGAAAATATTATGGCGGTGTCATCTGCATAAGAAATTATAGTACCATTCTCTAGTTTTAAAGTAGCTAAGGTGTTTATATAAGTCAAAAACAATATAGGACCCAAAACCGTGCCCTGAGGTATTCCGATTTTGATGTTTAGTGGATCACTTAATGTATCTAATATTTTAGTGTATTGTATTCTCCCATTTAGGTAGCTCTCAAAGACACTTAACACAGTACCCCTAACCCCATTTCTTTCAAGAACTTCCAAAAGCAGGGAGTGGGGCACCGTATCAAATGCCTTCGCTAGGTCCAAGAAAAGTCCTATACATTTTTCATTTTTGTCAAGCTTATTAGTGATCTGCTTCGTTAAGTGATGGAGAGCATTGGATGTACTTAAATTACTCAAGAACCCATATTGATTACCTGCCAGGATTGAGTTTGATTGTAAAAAGTCCAAGAGTCTGTCTTTAACGCACTTCTCAAAAATTTTAGCAAAATTGTTTATTAAGTTTATTGGCCGATAATTGGTGACCTTAGTTTTATCATTAGATTTATATATAGGAGTCACTACCGATATTTTAAATTGATCTGGAATAGTCCCACACTTAAAAATTAAGTTTATTATGTGCACAATAGGGTCAAGTAAAAATAAATGGTTATTTTCTTCAAACGTCAGTAAATCCGTCATTACTCGACTGTGTAGGCGGCCGTGAAGTTTCGTTTTTCCTCCGCCGGAGCTTTACTTTTCACTTTTCCGCCGGCGGAGGTAAAAGTGTTGTCATAGCAACATAGATACAATACAAACAGACAACAAAATAAGCGTCAACAACTCAAGATTTATTAAACTACATTTGTATTTATCACTCAATTTGTGACTGCATTTCTAAAAATCACTAATTTAGGAACAAATTGGTTATTATTTAATCGAACTTACTCAATAACTGCTTATCAATACGGAATTAAAACGCAATCGGAGACGCCATCTTAAAAAATAATTATTGTTGACAGTGTCCACTGACAGCTTTATGTTAAATTCATCGACACCGGTCTAAGCAAGGCCACCTACGACCGTGGTCTAAGCCGCCTTGCGAACCCATTTATCTTTAATAATAATTAGATATTATTACTATTCAAAAGAGATGTTTTTGCGTTAATTTGTCGACATTTGAAGAAAAAGCAGCATATTTTATTTGGAGGAAAAGTTACTTTTCATGGCTTGCTCTCTATTACCAGCCTCACTCCGTTCGGCTGGTAAACACGAGCCCGCCATGAAAAGTATCACTTTTCCTCCATATAAAATAATATACTATTCTTTATCATTCTCGTAGTGACTTTGTCCATGCCAGGGCTACTGTTGTCTTTAAGACTGTTAATTTTCTGAATGATTTCGTTTCTGTTTACTGGCCTTAGATATAATGATGTTGCTTGATTAGTAGCTAGTTTGTACTTAGTTTTTGGTTCTGGTATTTGATTTAACATATTTACTCCTATATTGATGAAAAAATCGTTACAAAAATTTGACATCGATTTTAAGTCTGAAAATGTACTTGAATCATTATTTAAAATGGGGGGAGGTGTGTGACATTTTTCATTCTGCATGTTATTTGTAGCGTCTGATATAAGTTTATACACCTTTTTAAGATTGTGCTCTGCTTTGTCAACCTCATTTTTGTAATAGTTATATTTACACTTTTCAATTAGTTTTTTAAGGTTGTTTCTATATGTTTTATATTTCTCATTGTCTTCGTTATTAAAGTGTTTTAGTAATTTTGATTTCATTTTATCTCTATTTTTTATACTCTCAACGGTATGTAATCCAGGGTTGACGCTTTTTATTTCTCGAAATATTGTTTCTTTTTACACGAGTAGCTTTTTTTATCAAATTATCTATTTTTTTATAAAATTCGTCGGTTGCTTTAATCACATCCGCAGTCTCCAAAACCGAGTACCAGTTTTCATTTTGTATCAAACTATGAAAAATTTGTTCATTTAAGATTTCAGTTGTTTTACTTTTTAATAAAATACTGTTAGACTTAGGAAGGTTACAAGATTTGTTCACACTCAATAAAACAGGATCATGATCAGTTAGGTCCACGTTTACAATAAATGAGTGAAAATCAAGTGTATTTTTACTTACATTCGTTTTTAGAAAAATATGATCGAGACATGACTTTTCTCTGGTTGGTGCATTTATGCAAGATATGAATCCAAAATGATTTAAAATTGTTAAATAGGTATTTACAGAGTAATCATTTTTATTTAAAATGTCTATGTTAATGTCACCCAAAAATGAATTTACATTATACTTTTTAGCTTGAGATAAGTATGTTTCGATTTCTTGCAAAAATAGGTCTCTATTTGTGTTTGGTGGTCTGTACATGCATATTAAATTGAATGTAAAAGAATCCTTTTTAACCAGAATATTACTGACAGTTACATTACACCCATTTAGTAAGGTATGTTTTGATTCACAAATTAAAGATGACCTAATAAAAATTATCATTCCATCATTTCTATTATGCCTACCTCCATTATAAAACATATGATACCCTTTCAAATTATATTGTCCATCGCTACTTTCGAAACTTTCACTAAAGATAATAATATCACAATGATCGAGATTATATACTTCAAAAGCAGTCAAAAATTCGTTAAAATTTTTATGGATGCTTCTAATATTAAAGTGTATAATATTTAATAGTTTGTTAGGTCCACTTACTCTACTCTGCACATCACTTGCCCATATTTTTTCCTGAATTATGTTAATAACCAGTGACTCCAGGTTTTGTAAAACTCGTAATTCTGGAAGTTCTTCAGTCATTTTCAACGCGATAGTCTATTTTAGCTCGAAGAACATTTATGTGGTACTGATAGGATGGACAGTTCACGTCACTAACTTCATGAAACATATTGTAATTTTGTTTAAGTTTCGCATTGGCATTGAAATAGTTTTTACATTTTTTGGAGGTTTTTGCGCAGTCCTTTCGCTGATGTGCCTCTGAACAATATTCACAGACAACTGAATTTGTACATGATTCTGCTTTATGGTAGAATTGCTGGCATTTAAAGCACCTAGGTACACTCAAATCTTCCACAATTGTATATCGTTGCCAGTTTATAAACAGTTTTCCTACGTCCATTAATTTGTGAAAAATTTTTGGGGAACATTCCCCAAAAATTGTGCTCATTCCAGTTGGATTTTTAGGTTTTCTGATGTAAGTTATTTTCATATTCTCTGTTCTGTCTATAAACGTATTTTGTTCTATAATGACATCCAATATTTGTTTTTCATTTAGGTTGCTGTCAAATCCAATAATTTTAAATCGTGGACTACGTAAATTTGGTATTTGCACATCATAATTTTTTAATTTTTTTTCTGCATCCCTCTTTAAAATATCAATGTCAGCTTTATTTGCGCATTTAATAATCATACCACCATTTTTTAGATTTCTCGTCCCCTTAATGGACACCTTGAGTTCTGCAGGTTTGATGGTTAACTTTATATCAGAGTTGGTTTTCTGTGGATCTTGATGCTGCTTGGGTTTAATTATAATACTTGGTGTGCTTACCGGTGCTTTAGTGATAGAGTCTCTCTTTTGCTGCACAATAGAGCTATATAACGGCGGTATAGTGTTGGTGCATTTTTTTTCTAGAGTGGCGATTTGCTGACGCAACATCTCTATTATTTCGTCTTTGGCAGTTATAATGCTTATTTTGTCTTCAATTGTGCCCTTTAAGAGGCTATGTGTCTCAAAGGCTTCACATTTGGTACAGTGATATTTCATTCTTCTTTCCTTTAATTCCATCACCTTTATCTCGGAAGATGTTAATTGGGAGCATTGCTTACAAGTTCTTCGTTTGCATAGATCACATGGAAAAATGGGATTTCTACTTCCCGCTGTTTCTTTACAATCCTCACACTCCATATTAAATATGAAGATGCAATTATAATTGTACTAAATATAGTACATTTTTTGAATTGGTACGTGACCGCACGATATCTCTCTATTGTCGCCCAGGTCAGCCCCGTCTCCAGGCTCTAGGCCGCCCGAAGCGAGCAGGATTTGGCCGCCCCTTACAACAGACCAATTAAGGAGTCAATAATGACCTATCCGGCGAATAGGCTCTCGCGCGGTTTTTTAACTGATAGGTTCCGATATGAGGAGATGACCTGCAGGGTCTATATTTTCATGGTAGAGGTACCACGGGGGGGGGGGGGGGGACCTGGAATTAAATCGAATATGTCGGAGCTGGATTTTAAGAGGGGGTTTTGGGGGGCTATATGAAAAAAGGCTAAACGGGAGCT
The DNA here is from genome assembly GCA_016904865.1 of Pissodes strobi. Lineage (NCBI taxonomy): Eukaryota > Metazoa > Arthropoda > Insecta > Coleoptera > Curculionidae > Pissodes > Pissodes strobi. Next base: position 18,572 of record MU191262.1, on the reverse strand, counting down.
CGGAGCAAAATATTGCCGCCACCAAATTCCGTAACGGGGAGTCGGGGTTGGCTGGTTAGTGGGTACCCCACGCCCCCCGTTTCCCAAATTTTTCTCGAGAAGTGGGGGAAATCGCGAAACACGTTTTTTAACGGGTAGGTGCCGGTAGAAAAAAGAAGAATATCGGCAAACGGAAAAAACCGTATTTTTATATCGACCTAACCTTCATTTTGTCCCATAGAATCCGGAACCTACCTGGAACCTAGCGGTTTTTTCCGAACGGCTTGAAATTTTGCATGTAGGTAGAGGACCTCAAGGCCGACAAAAAGGTTCTTTACGAAAAAAAAAACAATATTCTTAGTTTTCGAGAAATCGGTCATTTAAATTCGAGGGCCTTTAGCCCGTATGGGAGTCGTCGAACTTAAAAAAATATATATATATATATTGTTTTTTTTTTGAAAAAAGGGTATATATTTTTTTTAATTTGCAAATTTTTTTACCACCCTGTATATGCTTTTGAATATTTTATTTTTACATTAATAACATGTAAATGGACCCCTTTAATCGCTTCCGTAATAAAAACGGATATTTTGTTTCCAAAAATTTTTCGGAAAAATTCACTGGTATCTTAAAAAAATCGAGATTTTCATTAAATCGGCTATAATTCGAAAACGGTAAGAGTTAGAGGTAAACTTTAAATGAGAAAAAGATGCGCCTCGTTGGGTACTATAATGTGCCGTATCTAGTTTGGTTGAGTTTAAAAGGTCGTATGAGTTTTCTGTACTTACCGAAATATTACGAAAAAAGTTGTATGTTTTTAAAAATGTATTGTTTTACCACCCTGTATATGATTTTGGAAATTTTATTTGTACCTTGGTGATATGTAAGTGGATCCTTCTAATCGTTTCGGTAATAAAAACGGGGAAAAAAATTAAAAATATTTTTCTAAAAAAATTAATTTTGAAGTGGGTATTTTAGAGAAGAGTACTTGGGGTCGCGGAGTTAAAATATTTGGTCTAAAAAATCGCACAAGTCTGCTGTACCGAAATATTTCGAAATTAGGGGATTTTTTTGGGCAAATTTGCTTTAACACCCTGCATGTGAATTAAAAAAATTACTTGTACGTGGGTGACATGTACAGGGTGATCCCCTATAATGTCGCCCCCCTTTAACTTTTTTATTTTAAGTGTCTCAAAAAAATTAAAAGTATGGTTATGTAGGTGCTGAAAAATACTTTTTTTCTCCGTACAAAAAATATTGGAAAAATGATCAGTATACAGGGAAAACCAAAAAGTTAATTTTTTTTCAATGGAACACCCTATATCTGAATTTATTTTTCGATTCCTCGTAAAATTCTAAGCATATTTTATGTATGATCTTATACCTCTAGAGTTAGTAGTTTCACAGCTATAAACAGTTGAAAATCGGTACTTTGGCTACTTTTCACCATGGTAGCAAGGAGATCATTAGAGATGGAGTAAAATGAATTTCACATTCGTATCTTAACTTTTCAAGAGCTATCTGATGGTGCTAACTTATGGTACCTACCGAGGTACCAGATTTGGTACCCATGGTACCGCCTGCCAGTTAATACCGTCAGATAGCTCTTGAAAAGTTAAGATAGGAATGTGAAATTTATTTTACTCCATCTCTAATGATCTTCTTGCTACCAAGGTGAAAAGTAGCCAAAGTACCGATTTTCAACTATTTATAGCTGTGAAACTACTAACTTTAGAGGTATAACATCATATATAAAATATGCTTAGAATTTTACAAGGAATCGAAAAATAAATTCATATATAGGGTGTTCCATTGAAAAAAAATTAACTTTTTGGATTTCCCTGTATACGGAACATTTTTCCAATATTTTTTATACGCAGAAAAAAAGTATTTTTCAGTACCTACATAACCATACTTTTATTTTTTTTGGGACACTTAAAATAAAAAAGTTATAGGGGGGCGACATTATAGGGGATCACCCTGTACGTGGATCCCTTTAACCGTTTCTCTAATGAAACCGTAAAAAAAATTCAAAAATAATTTTCGAAAAAAATAAATTTTGATCTGGGTACTCTAGAGAGGGGAATTTAGAGGCGCGAAATTCGAATTTTTGATCTAAAAAATCGCACGAGTTTGTTGTACCGAAATATTTTGGAAATAGGGGATTTTTTTTGAGAAAATTTTTGGTTTTAACACCCTGCATGTGATTTAAAAAAAAAATATTTGTACGTCGGTGACATGTACGTGGATCCCTCTAACCATTTCTGTAATGAAAGCGAAAACAAGATTTCAAAAATAATTTTCGAAAAAAATTTAAAAGTTTTTGGATACCCTAGAGAACGCTATTTGGGGGCGTGGAGTTCGAATTTTTGATCGAAAAAATCAAACAATTATATTGTACCGAAATATTTTCAAAATAGGGGATTTTTGTGAAAATTTGGGGTTTTAACACCCTGTATGTGATTTAAAAAAAATTATTTGTACGTGTGTGACTTGTACGTGGATCCCTCAACCGTTTCTGTAAAGAAAGCAAACAAAAATTTTCGAAAAATAATTTTTGAAAAAAATTTATTTTGATGTGGGTACTCTAGAGAGGGGTATTTGGGAGCGCTAAGTTCGAATTTTTGGTCTAAAAAATCGCACTAGTGCGTATATGTTACATGCGCTCGCTCCTCGCATGTGTTACATGCTGTTCAGTAATCGATCAATCAATCGGGTTGCGTTTCGGTCATTCCTGAATCGCTTTATGGCGATGTCGCCCGTCCCTAAAGATGTGCTATTTTTCATTAGCAGTTGCGACTGTTAATGCGATTTTTCATTCACTGCGAATTTAAACTGCTAATGCTAATTGGGAATAGACCGTTATGTTTTATAGTGGGGTTTAATTTTTTTAAGGCGTTATTCTTGCATATAAAGCGCGATGAGCTGCTTATAGTAAGAGTGAAGCGTTTTACATATTCATTGCGAGAGAGTTTATCGTGTTACATACAATCACATTAAAACTTTATATATGTATAAAATAAAAACGGCCGCCCCTAAAAATCGGCCGCCCGAGGCGGCTGCCTCGCCGCCTCACCCCTGGAGACGGGCCTGCCCAGGTACCATCCGATTATGTTTTGGAATTTGGAATGTGTACGGTTTTTTGTTCACTGCTATATCACTAATCGGTCGATTATTCAATAGTTTTGCAATTATCTCACTCGTTTTAACGTTAAATAATACGATTTTAGGATGTCGCGATAGCTGACATCCTTACGCGGAAAATGATATCAGACACTTATAATTTATCACTCACTTTACCGTGGAAAATCGTAATAATTCGAGACATAAATTTGCTTCGACTTTACTCTGTGCGGGTCAAATAATGTCTTTATTGATTTTTTCGATGTTTTAATCAAATGTGTTCTTTAAATAATTATTAGGTGCCGTTAGTTGAAATATTTGCTTGTCCATGTTGGTTTTATATATCATTACTTTTTCATTATGTCTAATTAATGTTAAATCTAAGAAGTTAAGCTCGTTGTAAGTGAACTTATAATGAGATAAATAAAACAATAAAGCCAAGAAGCGATCAATTTTATAATAAAAGTAAAAGTCAATTAAAAAATGACATAAATAAAAAAATATACGTTAACTACCCTACATAAATGGATTATTGGAAAAAATAACACGAGCTTAAGACATTTCACAATTTATTTATTAATTTGTAAAGTAAAATTCCACAAATGAAAAGCTCAAATATAGTTTATTTAATACCATGCACGAAGTGCCTGAAAAATAATCGGTAAAATGACATCTCAATTACTGGAAAATTGCAGGTTACAAATGTATAAAAACGATTTAATGGCCCCAAGCAAACATATAAAAAAATCGAAAAAAAAACACAGATATTTAATTATAACATCACTAAAATAATTAATAAAGATACTGATTAACACAAAGTGGTTGTAAAAGAAATGATAGAAATTAAGAGAGAGAAAAACGCGTAAATGATTGAACGGAGATTGGAAACTTAAGTTATATTTATAATAATCCAATTAACTATCAAAACCGCCCCATTTTGTAAAATAAGAAAAATCACGAGAAAATATATTAACAAAATACAGAAGGGGTCGTCTCGATCTCGCATTATTTATTTTCGAATAACTCTATTTATTCTGGTCTTGCATTTGTTGAATCAGGTACTATATTGAAAATGATGCCCATAAAATGTATTGATTTCAGTAGCATTCAATGAAAATACTATTAAACATCTAAAAATGGTTTCGAGGTGCGTATTTTTTTGAAGATATTTTAAAATATTTTTAAATGTCTTAATTTCATTGTATTTTTAGAAAAAAATATTTGATAATGCCTTGAAACCCATATTTACATATGGTAAACGACAGGCCCGGACTGGGTTATCGGGCGATCGGGCGTTCGCCCGGTGGGCCGGTCTCAAAAATGGGCCGGTCGCTTTGCCAAAAAAAAGCCTAACGAAAGAAACGTTAAAAAATTAAAAACTCAAAGCAACCACTAACCAGACGCTGGACTCGCTAATCTGTGTTTGCCGCAGCAGTGTTTTTAAAATGTACCGATTTTCTTTAAAAAATGTACAGAGTCAGTTTTAAATGAACCAAATGTTAACTTACAGTGGTAGATATTTTTTTATTACCCAATAAGTTCCTGTGCAAGGTTATACATTTTACAATTTTATATTAATGAGGTACTAAAAATCATATACCTATTTATGTGTGGCATGTTTATTAATGATGAAAACTGAAAATAAAATAAGCAAAAATTTAATCAAAGCGATATATTTTGTATAACAAATGTTTTCGGTGATTTCCCTAACTAAATGCGCATTCACAAGCAAGACACGCATAGCAGACGCCCAATTAAATGGTGGGGTGCCACATAATTTTAAATAATATTATAAATATGTTACCAAATAAATATTCTTCTCTTCACATTATTTAATTAACTTTATGATTTTTGCACCCTAATTCGAAGAATTAATCTTTGTACTGAATTTCGTAATATTTTAAAAAGTTGTATCAAAGTACAGATTTTTTTTTGATGCTGAATTCAGTACAATTATACTGAAACGGCAACACTGCGGCGGCAGCGGCGGCGCGCCGAGGCAATAAATAGTTCCCGGCTTATTTTTCCATTACATGCGATGTGTAGTCTTACGCCTAGTTCTCAGAGCTTCGACTGTCGCCAGCTACACTTTCTTTGGCCAATAGGAGACAAGGAACGTCAGAACCCCTAATCCCCTCCACAGTGTCGCCAGTTTGTTGTCACTGTAGTTGGTTTGAATCAACTTCACTTAATTTTCATTGAGGATATTGTGAAAAGGGCAGATGGTTGACACCAGAGATAAAATAAAAAAGAGAGATTGCCGAATCAATTATATTCTTTTAAGACAGTTTTCACTAGCGCCGCCAGTATCCTCGGGAAGAATTACATATGGGTTGATCGGTATTACAGATAACTGTTTTTGTGTTTATGGGTCGGTAATGTAAATTATTTCCTTACCGACTGTATGGCGCCATATTCAAAATTATTGTTTTATTTAAGCTGTGATCCGAAATGATTAAATTTGCTATTTTTAATGCATTTTCATTCCGAATCATTTTTCTTGGCGAACTTTACCCGTAAAATCTGCCAAAAATTATGTGTCGGAATGAAAATTCAGTAAAAATTGCAAATTCAATAATTTCGGAATACGGTTTTATTAAAATTCGCATATAATTTTTCCGTTTTTGTCATTATTTCAAATATATTCGATTATGTTTTGCCCCTATAGAAAAATGAAGGTGTTTCTGATATTTGAAACACAACTTTAGAGCTTACATAAGAACGTAGAGGTAAAAAGTACCTTAAAAAGATTTTTTTTAGGAGCAAAGTACCTAGTTAGTATAGGCACATTTAAATATTTCAAAGGTTTTATGCATAATTATGTAATTTTGACGAAAGTTTTGTGATGCGACTTTGTAATATTATAACGTATAATTTAATTTTTAAGCATACATTAGGTGTTAAACAAACAACGTTTTTTTAAGGAAGATTGTTCCCTTTTTATATTATAAAATAGGGAAGTTTATTAATGTTAATTAAAACACATTTGATTATAATAAATATATATAATTTTTATTTTAATCTAAACCTCACAAAACCGAAAAAAAGTGAAATGTGGGTTCTCAGGAGGATTAGTCCTTATAGAACAGTTTCTATAAAACAGGGATTAGATATACTTGTGGATGGAGTAGGTTGGGTTATATGGGGAACATTGTGGGAAGTGTGAGGAAGTCTAATTAGAATATCACTGATAATTTTGATTCGAGGCTTTAAAAAGGGTACCGCAAAGCTAGTTAATCTCCTTTGTGACGAATCTGCAAAGTTTTTATCTTCAAAATGGTCTCCACACAAATACATTCTAGTCGATTTATCATTTAAATTCATCATAATCTGGAGCCATTCTTCGCGTTTTTTCGAATTATTTTCAGGAACAATAAAAAAGTGTTTATTTGTACCTCCATTAGCCAGGGGTGTAGAACACTCATAACGAAAAATTTACATTTTTTTTAAACTAGTCTCTGACCACACAATTACTATATTTAAAATGATTACCTATTATTATTCTGTACATGAATTACGGCAAAAAAGATTTCCAGAAATTAGAAAAATAATCTAGGCTATACTACACTTATTATGTTACGTAATATATGGGGCTCAAGAGATGGTTGAGGATTCCTTATAATACGAATATTTCGGACTTTTGTTCATTTTCCCATTGAATATCGATCTCTTCAACTTTAGTCTGAAAGTATGCGCCTACATTATTTCTATTGGAAGCCAAACAGGAAATAAGGACTAAGAGTTTTGCATCAATGAGTGTGGATCCAACTTATGACAGTAGGGTTTGGACTTCAACATCAGTAAGAATACGAATTGGCCAGGGTCAGACTTTGTTTAACACTTAACTAAAAAGAAAACAACATTAAACAGACGGTATGGCAAGGCCGCACATACTTTCTCTCTCGCTCTTATTATGATTCTGCCACAGAACTAAAAAAAATGGGACATAGGTAGTTCCGCCACAAAACTAGGAAAAATTGGAAGGTGAATGTTTCGACTAGTAAAGTGGCTTTATCTTATTTTTCCTAGGAAAACTAAACAAAGGCATAATTATTTCCCTTACTAATTGGTAAAAAAGTACAGAGTGAATAAAATCGTTAAAGCCGTTATCGATAAAATCGATTTTTTTTTCATTTTTGTTCCAAGGGTATAGTGGCCTTTACCGATTTTTCCCGGAAAAAATGGTGCAGTATCTACGTGATTAGTCTTACTAAATGGTAAACATGTAAAAAATTTAAATAAAATCGTTAGAGAATTTTTAATTTTTTTTTCTTCATATAAACTACTTATCCTTAATTTTGAGGAGAAAATAAACTGAAAAAAAGTTCTGGATATATTCACCAGAAACTTCCAAATACCGATTTTGGTCGAAATCGACTTAACGGTTTTGGAGATAAGTTGTGTGACAGACAGACGTACACACAGACACCCACATAGACACATATTTTCTTGGTACTTGTTTACTACTATATCCCCCCAACACCAAATTTTGACTAAATTTTTGTAAAGTATGAATAAGTTAGTACTTATCTAAATAGATATTTTTGATAAAAATTATTTTGCGTAAATGATTTATAATTAATAAGATATATACAGGGTGATTCACAAAGATGGTCTATTAAGTATCTGAGGAATGAGTTTTCCGATTTTCTTTAGTCTGTGGCCATACCATCCACTAAGCTATACAAGCGCGCGTAACGCGCTTGTCTCTTTACTTTGGTACTTTTTTAGTTCCACTTTTTGAAATATGCACCTGACCTGAGACATTTAGCTACTTGAAAATCAGGAATGTTAGTCAAGTGTGACAACATTGCAAGTAAATTTTCATATTAAAGTAAAATTAGGAGTGTTTCGCGTTAAAATATATTGGGATACTAAGCAGCCAGTGATTTTTTTTCAATATTTGGCGTCAAAAGAGCTTTGCGCAATATATAAAGTGTCACAAAATACTTCTAATACTATCTAATACATGTCACACAAAGAAAATTGCAAAATTCGAAAAGTGCGCAAAGTAAAAATTTACCGATCATTTTTCATAATAGGTATTACTATGCATTAGTAACTTTTGGTAAGTTTGGTTTTTTGCGCCAAGTAATTTCAGTTGAAACTGCTTATTTAGACCCTACATTAATAATGTTGTACAAAATTATGTCAATGTTAGGTGTTGGGATATACTAAATATTTTAGAGATACCTAGAGGTAATTATTTAATAAATCTCCAACATATTTTATATAAATTTATTGTTTTTTAAATTTATAAACCATTTGCGCCAAATAATTTTAGTGGAATTTATCTATTTAGACACTAATCTAATCATATTGTGCAAAAGTAGTTCTAAGTTAGGTGTTGGGAATATACAAAACTATTTTTTTTCAAAATTTTATGTTTTTAGGACTGTAGGGGTCATGATTCGTCGAGATTTGCAAAAAAAATAAATTCGATATTTTGGACGATTACAATATTTTCTCTATAGCCCTATATGCGCGAGAGAGTAAAAATAAATTCTGGACAACGCCAATTTTACAAAAAATTTGCTGCTCACTGTATAATTTGGAACAAACATTCTCTAGCGGCAACTATCAGCTAAGTATGGTATAGAAATGCAATATTATTTGCTTGGTCTTCAAAATATTTGGTTAATACAAAGACATAAGAAATGTACCGCGGTAGCGGAAATATATCGTATTCTATTATTTCTAAGGCCATATTCCAGTTACAATAGATATTTTGGTCTACATTCTCTCTAAACAATAAAAAGCAAAAAGTTCCCTGGGGAAAAAATCAACGAATTTTCTGTAAGGCTATCCTATATTAACTGCGAACTATAGAATTTCAGAGACATTATACTTACGCTTTAATTGTTTCAACTTTACTTAAAAATAAACCACACTATTTAAGCAAATATTAACAGGCACAAAAGTATTACCCGTTGTTAACAAATTAAATAATTTAATATTTTATCACTTTTGATCGAGATTCAAATTCAAATCAAATGTCACGCTGACAGCGGGTAAGCTGTTCAAAATTTTAGTTTCAACGATTGCCACCAAACGCAACACTCCTCGGGAATGCGCAATGAACAAGCGGTCTTAAAAACTTCCGTTTCGGCAATCTCTCTTTAGATATTTATTTATCTCTGGTTGACACCAACGTGACGTGACAGCTGTCGCTCGACATTGAAACGGCAAGGAGTGGAGATTGTCGAAGTCGAAGCTCTGAGAACTAGGCTTTAGCTAGTTAGCGCTATTATTCTAGAAGGCAAATCGCAACGCCGCCATTAGCAGAGTAATATTATGTGCTTCAGTTTTTGGTTTATTAGTTGTATTAAATTATAAATGAGAAAATCATAACGGAGGCAGGTGTTATATTAATAATTAAGGAGGGTAGGTGTTATATTAATAATTAATTTATTATATCAGATAATGCCAATTTTTATCAAAAAAGAAATTATTTTTGAATGTATGTCATTAAATAGGGTATAAAAAGTTAAGGTAGAAACATAGAATAGTATATTAAGATACTAGTTTTAAAAGACCATATTTTATCGCACGAGCACGAAATTAGGAAACGACCCGCTTGCGGGGAGTTTCCTAACGTGCGAATGCACTAATGGCATAGCCTAAAGAAAACTATAGCCGCGACACTCGGCTCGTTTAGTGGGGTGCGGAATCAAATTTTCTCCGTGAAGCTCAGTGCAGCGAGGACACCACGCAGTTGGAACTCGATGCCAATCATACGCGCTTACCTGGGCCGGAGTGCAATAAATTTTCATAGGAATTAAAATAGAAAAAGATTCGTTGTTTGGGTAAATAGACGTTATGCGTATATGTTGTTTTGTTTCTATGTTATATAAATAAGTTAATGTTTATGTGTTAAAATGGGAAAAGAACGGCAGAATTAAGCAGCTAGTTAGTTTGTTTATTTAAACTTAAATTTGATCATAAGGTATCGGAATCGGTTCAAATGACTAAAATAAATTGGAACTAACTGAAACCAACCGAAAGTTAATTGAACGACTAACCAAAGCTAGCCAAAAGTAACCATAAGCTCCAAAACAGGCTAATATCATAATAGGTTACGAAAATTAAAGTAAGTTAAAACTAACCAAAACGAAAGGAATTTAAGCAACTAACCAAAAATATTAAATTTGCTTATAACGTATAGGAACCGATTCAAATGACTAAAATAAACTGGAACTAACTGAAAGTAACCGAAAGTTGATTGAATGACAAACCAAAAGTGACTAATAGCACAAAAACGGAATAAAACGTATCGGAACAGATTAAAAATGTTAAAGTAAATTAAAACTAGCCCAAATTAACCGAATATTGGCAAGTAACCAAAGACATTAAAATTGGTTATAACGTATCGGAACCGGTTCCAATGACTAAAATAAATTAAAACTAACTGAAATTAACCGAAAGTTGATTGAACGAAAGTAAATTAAAACTAACCCAAATTAGCCGAATTTTGGCGACTAACCGAAAGTAATCAAAAACTTTAAAATTGGTTATAACGTATCGGAACCGGTTCATATGATTTAAATAAATTAAAACTAACTGAAATTAACCGAAAGTCGATTGAACGACTAACCAAAAGTAACCAAAAGCACCAAAAGGGCTAAAACATATCGTAACAGATTAAAATTATTAAAGTAAGTTGAAACTAACCCAAATTAACCGAATTTTGGCGACTAACCTAAATTAATTAAAAACATTTAAATTGGTTATAACGTATCCGAACCGATTCAAATTACTAAACTAAATTAAAACTAACTGAAACTAACCGAAAGTCGATTGAACGACTAACCAAAACTAACCAATAGCATCAAAAAGGGCTAAAACGTATCGTAACAGATTAAAAATATTAAAATAAGTTGAAACTAACCAAAATTAAGCGAATATTGACGCCTAACTGGAATTAATTCAATAAGTAAAATAAATTGAAAGTAACCAAAATTTGATTGAAAGACTAACCAAAACAAGCCAAAAGTAACTAAAAGTACCAAAAACGGACTAAAACGTATCGGAATAATAATTAAAAATAATATTAAGTAAGTTAAAACTAACCCAGATCAATTCAATTTTGGCGACTATCCTAAACACTAAAATTGGTAATAACGTATCGGAACCGAAAGTAATCGATAGTTGATTGAACGACCCAGTTTTGGCGGCTAACCAAAACTAACCAAAAATATTAAAATTGGTTATAATGTATCGGAACCGGGTTCAAATGACTAAAATAAATTAAAAGTAAACGAAAGCTGATTGAACTAACCCAAACTAACTAAAAACACCAAAACGGACTAAAACGTATCATAATAGGTTACAAAATTTAAAGTGCCCAAAAATAATCGAAAATTAATAATATGGAAACATTCATAAAATATATACGAAGGGTACAGGGGAAAAACGATCTAAGCGCCATTTCCATAGGAAACTTTTATTATTGATTTCACAGAAAATTTTATTCTTGATAAAAGTTGGTCCTTGGAAAAAAACTAGTTTTGACAATGTTAAATTAAGACTAAGTATTACAGGCTACTTAAAAAATACAAAAATGTTGGTTAAAAAAACAAAAACTTAGGAATATCGGAAAAGCTTCTACAGGAAAAATATAGCTCCTATTAAGATAAAAATAAAAGTCAAATACCATTTCTTCCAAAAGTGCATCGTTGCTGAAAAAAAGGACAAAATTAAGAAAAAGCGGGTTTTTTCAGTAATTGAAATGGATTTTCTCCGCGGTGCGGTGCACTTTTGGAAAAATTGATATTTGACTTTTATTTTTATCTTAATACGAGCTTTATTTTTCTGTAGAAGGTTTTCCGATATTCCAAAGTTTCTGATTTTTTAACCATAATTTTGTATTTATTGAGTACCCTGTATAACTTATCTTTAATTTAGCATTGTCAAAATTATCAAGAATAAAATTTTCTGTGAAGTCAATAATAAAAAAGTTTCCTATGGAAATGGCGCTTAGATCATTTTTCCCCTGTACCGAAAGGTACAGGGGAAAAATGATTTTATAGAAATAACATGTTTCTAATTTTTTTATTAGTCTTACAACCATTTTATCATTTAGCCATGTTGATTTTAGTTTGACAATATAATTGAATTATATTTCAATATAAAAGGTCTCAAAAGAGCGGGACATATTTTCCGATTTTCGAATTCTTCTAAAAATTCTAGATAAATTTCATGTAGTATGTCGAATAGCCTCATTTCCACTAAAAGAATTTGATCTGTTTAACTTAGCGCGAAACGATTTGCATCTTCTTATCTTAGTTATTTAGTAATTATCTAGATATACGAAATTTTCGGTTTGGTGGAGATTATTTTCCAGGTTGTGGTTATGTGGAAGATAAGAAAGTGCAAAACATTTCGTTTGACAATAAACAGTTCGTATTCTACCATAAAGGCGTAAGTCTCAAAAACATTGTTTTTGCTGGTTGTTTTTCGTAAAAGTCGATCGTTATCCACATATATCCATTATTTCAGATTTGATCAGCACCTTGATATCATTTTGATTCGCTGTACCTTTTTTGGTTTTAAAGATACCAAGGTAAACAAAAAAGCAAAATGTAGGGTTGGTAGCCAAGTTTTTTCTAGATTACATATAAAACAAACACCAATAATTTTCTGACATAAAAGCCTACTTTATATATTTTTTAAATAGAACACCCTTTATATTACTACATTTTTGAAATCAAAACACATGTCGTGTATAATATCATATACCTATCTTTAGCTGTTTACGAAATATTGACAGTTGAAAGTCGGGCATTTTGACAGGCTCTAAACCGCACGAGATCAAAGAAAACGGTTTGCACATCTCTATCTTAGGTTTTCATAAGCTATCGAATGACAGTGGCTTTCAATTTAACCGGAGGTTTAAAAGTTCCGGTCAATTTTATTCGCGGGTTAAATTCAAAGTTACTGTCATTTGGTAGCTCATGAAAACCTAAGACAGGAATATGCAAACCGTTTTCTTTGCTCTCATGCGGTTTAGATTTTAAAGCCTATCAAAATGTCAAAATGCACGACTTTCAACTGTCAATATTTAAATAATAAAGAAAGATAGGTATAAGATATTATACACGAAATGTGTTTGTTTAGACTTCTCTAGAGATTCCACAAATGTAGTAATATACAGGGTGTTCCATTTAAAAAATATAGAGTAGGCTCATATGTCAGAAAATCGTTAGTGTTTTATTTTATATGTAACGTAGAAAAAAAAATTGGCTACCAACCCTACATTTTGCTTTTTTGTTTAACTTGATATCTTTAAAAACAAAAAAGTTACAGTGAATCAAAATGTTATCAAGATAAATTGAACGCACGGTACAGGCTGCTCCGATTTAGCGTAATTGTGCACTTCATGCATAAACTAGTTCGTGAACTATAGCCAGATCAAAAATTTACTTTCATTTCACCATCTTGACAATATTTTTATCTAGCGAATAAAATGAAAAAGTTGTTACGAAAAAATATGCAAAATCGTACATAATACGTTTATAAAATTGTGCAGGTTGCTAAGAATCTATATAAAACAAAATTATGTACTTATATAAGATCTTTTTTAGGCTTAGAAGAGAACAACTAGATAAATCAAAATTTTCAAAATTATTATTGCAGATCTTCACAAGTTCGTCTAAAACCGTAACTACTTGTGCAAAATAAAATCTCATATAAAAAAACTTTTGTTGTGTATAGATCTTGTTGATATTTAAAGTTTAACTTGGAGCTTATATTCTATTATAGTTATATTCAGCATTCAAGAATGCTGTACTTACTACAAGTAATCTACATTCGCCATTCTTAATTTCACTTCAAAAGACATTTTTAACTATTTCTTTCAGGTGTAATGTTTAAATAAATATCCGGCTCTCTTTATGCAGCTTTTTGCATCAAAAAAATGGTTATTCTCTACTCGAAATAAACAGTATTTTATAAATCATATATTTTGTGATGAAAGTTTAAATAAAATAATAGGGGAGAGTAACAATTTTAGTATATAACGTCACAAAAAATGTTAGTACGGCTCACTTCACTAATGATTGCCGGGGGTTGACGTCGAGTGAGATTTATTTATTTCCTCCCCACTACATAGTGATAAAGATGGTCCTCGCTTGTCAAAGGTGCCGCGCTTAAGTGTCGCAGCTATAGTTTTCTTTAGGCTATGCTAATGGTCTTTTAAAACGTGTATTTTATACTATTTTTTCTATTTTGCACGTTTTTTAATGAAAAACATTAATTTATTGAAGTCGCTATCAAAAGTTGGACGTCCATCTTGTCACTTTTGACGTCTGTATTATTAGGAATCCCATTCAAAACGGTGTCGAAATTTTTGCTAGTGAGCCTTGGCATTGAACAATTTTGTTAATATCATAGTATTCAGTCAACAAAAGTAGTGTCGAAAAGAGCTTCTTTTCGACACTACTTTGCATATCGAAAAAACTTCTTTACGATACCAAAATAGAAAAACCAATTTTTTCTACGTCAACAACGCTGTATAACCTCTTAAAGTCGAAAAAGACGTAGGATATAGTATAAAGGGCCCATAACTTTGTAACCGTTTGATCAATTTTAAAAATTGAAACCTCAAAATGTAGGAATTAAAAAGGCCATTTAAATGAGATATTATTCAACACCCCCTTTTCATTTAACAATTTAGGGGTGCTGTCACCCCCTCTTAGGGGTCAAGTTTCGTTTAGCGGAAATCCGTTAGGAAGAAATTAAATTTATTTTTGACATTATAGTACCTGTCTCAACGCAGAACAATCAAAGTTTTTCCGCGCAAATACATCAATCTCATTTTCAAAAAAAAAAAAAAATAAAAGAGCGAAAATCCACTAGAAAAAAATTCTTGGCTTAGAGTAGCTCTCTACCTCTCTAACCCTTATTAACCAGAGTGAAAAGACAAGCGCGCTACGCGCGCTTGTCTCTTCCCTATCCCCAATTACCCCAAACTAATCCAGACTAACCCAAACTAACCCAATCTAACCCAAACTAACCTATACTAACCTAGACTAACCAGAGTAAAAAGACCCCAAGATCCCAAATTACCCCAAACTAACTCATATAATAACCCAAAATTATCATATAAAAAAATCTAGTTTTCTGTAAAACAAAACATTTGCGGAGAAAAGGAAAATTATTTTTGTGCTAGTATTCTTGTGTAGAATCATTCTATAGAACGATATTTTTTTGTAGCCAATTTCCGCTATTCTAAACTACAAAAAAAAATCATTAATTAGGCATTTTCGGATAAAACTAATAACACCGTTTTAATTAATAGGTTTTTCTGAATCGGCCTATGACAAAAAAAAATAATGCGAAAATTATCCAAGTATAGGTTTTAGCTAAATTATCATATAAAAAAATCTAGTTTTCTGGAAAAACAAAACATTTGCGGAGGACGGGAAAATTATTTTTGTGATAGTATTTTTGTGTAGAATCATCCTATAGAACGATATTTTTTGTAGCCGATTTCCGCTAAAAGAAACTTGAGCCCCTCTTAGAGGGCAGCAGCCATGAAGATGACCGTGTTATTAATCAATGTCCCCTCGAAAACAAAATCGGCGCAGCGGGTAGTTTCTCAAAAAAATTAATCAGTTGCTCCAAAATGGCTCTGTAAAAATTACGTTGGCCCATCATGTATATTGTGTTAAAACATGGTCAAAGTTTCTAGTAATAGCAACTGCGAATTCAATTTTCACATTCATTTTAATAACTAAATTTCTACATATGAAAAAATTTACCTCTTATAAGTAACTATTTTATAAATTTGTTCTGAAACTTAAAAAAATGCTTGGCGATTGTTTTGCAAAAACTGCAGTACAGCAGTATGAAAAAAAAATAGAACGAATCACGGCCGATATTGCGTTTTTTGTATACTTATCCTTTTCAAAATTATGCATCTAAATGAAAATAATTAATAAGTTCATACAATTTTAAAACGCACTCCTATTTAAAAATAAATATGAGAGCCCAAGGAGAAGGCCGGTAATCCCATTTGGCGCCCAGGCCGATTTTCTGGCCCTGTCCGGCCCTGGTAAACTACCACGATTATATTACTTTTGATTGCATCAAGAACTGCCTCCTGGAGTTAGTTTCTGGACCTTTACCCTTCATCAGCCAGGCTTAACTTTCCGGGGGTCTCACACATGAGACCCAACCAGTGTTGCCATATCCTTAACTTATTATTATCGTACACGAGTCGTAAAAATATCGTTTTCGGTCGAAAATTATCGTACATTAGTCTATGACGTCATAATAAATACCAACCAATCAAATGCACTTATCTGTTGCAGAAACGTCAGAAATAACAAGTAATTAGTGTGGCGTGCCGTGTGGCAACACTTTCTTAAGCCGATCCTTGCCGATCATATTTAAAATTTTTATGTTTTTAAAGTTCGATAGTAATTATTTAATGGTAATTTTTGAAAATTATTTTACCCGATTTTTAGGGTTATTGTCATGTTTTTTAATTTTATTTAAACATATGATTGTGACAATTCGAGTCTTGGGTTCTACAAACATAATATATGGCTAATTACCTTTCAATACTGCACCAAGGTACCACTGCACCTATACTGTGTATAATAGCACTTTCATAACATAAAAAGCAAGAAAAGAAAAACATAACAAATTTTACACCCAAAAGTCCAGAAAGACATCTCTATTATTAAATAAATATGTTTTAAATATTTCATAATTTTTTCTTTGGGTTTGAGGCACTCCTTATTTCTACAGAAGTTAAATTAAGTATACAACTTTGGTCCCAAGTATGATACAAAACGCTGATTTACATATTTTTTTAGATATGGGTATATTAAGCCTTAGCTCTGTTAACGCCCGAGTTTGGTAATTATGCTTTACTACATCACATTTTGGTAGAACAATGTATATAGGTGCGTACTTATAATCCATATAAAGATCTTATATCACAAATCATTGGTGAGTTAAGCATTGAGGTAGAATATATGATACCGGTATCGATATTTTGTTTTTGATACCATGTAGGTTAGTATCGATACCAACCTTACTATGCTTTACAAGTATCGAATACTAAATCGTTGAGAAAGTATCGATACTTCTTCGACTAGATAGAAGGTAGTTTTACTTAGCCAAATTTCTAAAAAATTTGTTAAGGGGGGATTTTGGGGAAAAAACCTTTTTTTTGCCCATATCACTGCAACAGAGCCTCGAATCGAAAATCTCACAAGCGATGACTCCGTATCACGAGGTCATCAGTTATACCCTCATTTTACCCCCCCCCCCCCCCCACCTCACCGATTAACCAAAAAACTTCGAAGAAATGGGGGAAAAAATTAAGGAACGTAAAAATTTTTCGGAGAGTTAATAAAAGCATTATAAAACGAAATGAAAAAAAAATAATAATTAAAAAAATAAGTTAGGGAAACGCAGTTTTCGGCGAAAAATAAAGGAAAAAATTAATAAACAAAAAAAAGATAGAGAAACGCCATTTTCTGCAAAAAAAAGAGATGAAAATGAAACGTCTAAACCGAGGGCAAAAGTTGAGAAAAAAAAGCTTAAAAAAATCTCAATTCCTAGTATCTCTTTCAGAAGTTTCACTTCAATTTTGTGCTTATAAAGGTGATTTTCATAATGTTTTCGACTACTTTTATGAGAAAAAATAATTTACTATTTTTTAAAAATACTTAACTCTCAAGGACAAAACCATTGAACTCTCGTTTTTGGTTCTATTTAAATTGATTGACCACAACAAGCAATTTTAATCTCAAAGTGAGGTAAGTTGGTACTCACTA
Organism: Pissodes strobi; assembly: GCA_016904865.1. Taxonomy (NCBI): domain Eukaryota; kingdom Metazoa; phylum Arthropoda; class Insecta; order Coleoptera; family Curculionidae; genus Pissodes; species Pissodes strobi. Next base: position 678 of record MU191262.1, on the reverse strand, counting down.
AAATAGTCTTCAACTTGGCCAAGAACTAAACCATGTTCCAGTGTCTTGCCAATAAATTTAAACAAAAAATTGAATTTGAATAGAGTTAGTTTGGATTGAAGGCTAACTTTTACAATATCTTAGCCCATTCTCCTGTATACACACAGCTTTTTCACTGCACATGCGCAATATGCCAAACCCTTTTCAGATACTTATTTTATAAATCTTTTTTAATTCTGGAAGTATCGATGTTTACGTTTTAACACTTGCGATACCCAAGTATCGATAATTTGCCAGTATCGCATATCCCTACATGAGTAATTTCCTAAATATTTATCCTCAATGCTAAATTATCGTACGATAATAAGAATTATCGAACGTATGGCAACACTGGACTAGGGATTGCAAAGATATATCGATATGTTTCGACTTCATGTAATACCCGGTTTATGGAAAGCTCAAGTCACGACATAATGACGGACTCCCATTTTAAAAACCATTGGCAAGAATAGAAAATTTGGGATATTAACAATTTGTCAAAAAAAACGAGTTTCTGAAGTTTGCTTTTTTGCTATAATAAGAAAAATATTAGAAGTTAAAGCTATGGCTCGGATGAGCAGAATATTTGTTGCTTCAATGTTTGTTTCCAATCATACGAACTGTCACATTATTCAGATATCCAACTCAGTGACATCGATC
>MU191261.1:21891-36966 GCA_016904865.1 Pissodes strobi | reverse complement strand
ATTGGCCTTTTTGTCCGGGGCGACGTAAACGCTGAAGCGGGCCCTGCTGTAACCCCTAGAGGGCGCGTCTCCAAGTGGCGGATAGGGGAATGCCTCCTAGATATGGGTGGTAGGAGGGAAATCAAATACCTCCCGCGGACCAACAGGCAAGGTAGCGTCTGACCCAGAGTGGGCGGCTACCAACAGCGTCGAACTCCATGTCAGGAGCGGCTGAAGCAATACAGGGGTAGGCAACGGGAAACCACCCCAGTGTACACATTCCCAGGATATTACTATGGATAGAAACAAAACAGTACGGCTCCCAGTCCCGGGCAGCCCTTAAGTGGGCAAGGGGTGCGAAGAATCTCCCGGCTCAACATAGTAAAATCACATCTACGTCTCGCAACCTGGAATGTCAGGAGTCTTCTTGCCACTGGCAAGCCAGATAATATCATTAAAGAAGCCAAATACTTAACATTCATATATTGGGAATAGCTAACTATGCTGGCCAGGTTCAGGAACGAGCAAGGATGAACATGGCACTCTCTAGTACTCTGGTAGTGCCTCTGAATACCGTTACCATCGGAACGGCTTGGAAATCTTTGTCTCCGCCGCCTACAACAAGTACGTCAGCAGTTATACACCGATCACGGATCGTATAATGCTAATTGCAAGGCCAAGCGTTCAATATCAATACAATAAAGTATATGCCCCCACAGCAAAGAGACAACATTATGAAGAGGTTGAAGGTTTATACGATCTGATTGCCAGAGTCTTCAGTAAACTTGGCAAAGACGAGGTTGCCATAATTATCGGTGATTTTAACGCCAAAATATGGCAGGGTCGTCGAGCCGACTTGGTTGGTGACTTCGGCCTGGGCTCAAGCAACGCAAGAGGGGACAGTCTGTTTGAATTCTGCCAGGAAAAGGAAATGGTGGTCATGAATACGTGGTGTAAACTCCCCAAAAGGCTCCTTTATACTTGAGTATCACCCGCCGAAAAAGAAGTTCGCGAACCCATAAGAAATCAGATAGATTACATCACCATAAAAAAACATTTTAGAAATTGCGTAAAACGTGTAACGACTTACCCCGAGGCAGACATTGGCTCCGACCACGTGCCACTCGTAGCAAACATAGAACTTAAGTTAAAGTTAATTAGAAACACTCCAAGAACTCCTCGAATAGATACATAAATAGTAGAAACCCCGCAAGTAAAAGAACAAGTACGCCAGCAACTCAACACCGAACTAGCTGCACATATAAAATAAATAAAATCCTCGTGGGAAGGATTAAGGAATACCTTAACTGACCGTGACAATCTACGACCCCGTAACAGAATCAAAAAGAAAAGATAGATGAATGGAACAATGGAGGCTGGCGAAAAGCGACAGGAACAAGTATAAAACAATCAACAAAGCTATAAAAGGCAGAAATCAAGAAAGCAAAGGAATGCGGGATGAGAGAGAGATGTAGAGAATTGGAGGAACTTGAGGATAAGCGTGATATTTTTCAAATGCCCAAAATAAATCAAAGAAATAGCGGGAATCTATAAAAAATGACACCCGGTCGTCTTGTTAGACTCGTCAAACCACCCCATCATAGACGAGGAGACAATTATAAATACATGAGTGCAGTACATAGAAAATCTTTTTAGCGACGAAAGACCACCTCTGCAGGAAAACAACAACGCAACAGAGGGACCGGACATACTCGATGAAGAGATACTGCACGCCATCTGCATAGCAAGAAATAGAAAAGCTTCAGGACCGGACGAAATACCTATGGAAATACTGAAACTTATAGAGGATAAGAATATAGGCAAAATCACAAGCCTGTTTAATGCGACATATAATACCGGCATAATCCCAGAGGACTGGCTCAAGTCAACCTTTATTACAATTCTTAAAGCATCCCGCCCAAAAAAAAATGCAGTGACTACAGACTGATTAGCTTGATGCGCCACCTGCTAAAAACTTTCCTCCGAATTGTCCATGCCGGAATACGTATAAAAATGCGAATTCGACCTTGATGATGCTCAAATGGGGTTCAGGAACGCCTTTGGAACCAGCGAAGCACTGTTCGGAATAAATGTCCTTCTGCAGAAGTGCCGTGACTGGCGCAAGGATGTTTCATAAATTATGAAAAGGCCTTTGACAGGGTGCACCATTCTAAATTGATAAATATACTGCGAGACATCCAGTTGGATAATAAGGACATCCGTATAATAGAAAATCTATATTGGAGACAAACAGCTGAAGCACGAGTCGGTGTGCTGACTACTCCTGGTATGAAAATCCAAAGAGGTGTTGACAGCAGGCGGAGTACGGAATTAAAATAAACGGTGTTCTACTAAATACCATTAGATATGCAGATGACACTGTTATCTTGAGCGATAACATGGATGGCTTGCAGCAATTATTAAGCAAAATCAGTGCAGTTGGCCAAGAGTTCGGACTTAACATAAATGTTAAAAAAAATCGAATTTGTGATATTTAGCCGAAATAGCTACGAAGCGAGCAGCTCAACCTTGAGGGGAAGGTAATAGAGCGTGTCAGCCAGTTTAAATATCTACGAAGTATATTAACGGACACCTTGGACCCCTAGCAGAGATAAGATGTCGGACCGAAATGGCAAGAACAACTTTCCAACCACTGAGAATACTTTTTTGTGACGATAACCTAAACCTTAAATTACGCCAGTGTTTTATTTGGTCAGTTCTTATGTATAGGGTGGAATGCTTGACCTTAAAGGTTAGCTCAATAAATAGGCTGGAAGCATTTGAAATGTGGATTCATCGTAGAATGCTGCGGGTTCCGTGGACTGATCTGCTGTCCAATGATGAAGTGTTGTAATGGTCACAGTGAAATGTCGCAAAATTGCTTACCTTGGCCATTTCTTACGCGGAGAAAAGTATCATCTTCTCCAGTTGATCATGAAAGGAAAAATGGAAGGTAAGCGGGGTGTTGGAAGAAGGCAAGTCTCTTGGCTGAGAAACATCAAGGAGTGGACAGGTATCCGGAACGCTGTTGACCTGTTCAGGGTTGCAGAAGATAGAGACGGACTCTCTGCAGTAATCGCTAACGTTCGGGCGACCGGACATGGCACATAAAGAAGAAGAAGAAAACACCGCAGCAGCAACTCTTGGTCTACAAAGCGCAAATAAGACTGTGCTTAGAGTATTGGTCACACATCTGGAGTGCCGCACCTAAGAGCACCCTAAAGCGGCTGGATTCCATTCAGAAGAGAGCTGTGCGTCTCGTCGGTGACCCGACACCGCAGACATGTGGCCGACATTTCCTTGTTTGTTGTTTCGATATTTTTCCGGCAGATGCTCCCGGGATTTGGCCCGCATCATCCTGCCCACAGCAGCGCCTCTTAGACAGTCACGCGCACTCGTTCTTCGGGAAATACCTAGAACGTCGCTTTACAAGGACTTTATGTCTGGCGCACTGCATCACTGTGGAACTTACTCTCGGGACATCTATTTCCCCCTAATCACAACCTGCCACTATTTAAGAACCTTGTCAATCAGCATCTTCGCACACATCGCTCGTCGAGTGCCATGGGATCTCCCTTTAGTGTGGTTGCTACTGCCATAAAAAAATTATTCATATTTCTCTATTCATATACAGTGCGGATAAAAAGGCCCTGCCCCTTAATGTGTAAACTATATATAATCCAGAAGATGAAGAACTTTTGAGGAAATATGCATTAGTTTCTTTGTCTGTGCCATTTATTTATTAGATGAAAATATTAGAATGCGAAAATTCCAAATCTATTATTACCGATTTTTAGATTACATTTGCTATTGCACAAGTTTGGTTTGATAATTGTGTGACATCTCTTTGCATTTGAAAAAGTTATCCAGCCGCCGCTCTTTAATTATGTTGTTCAAATTTCAGTAGCCTATCCTCAACCGGTTACAAGTTAACAGGGAATTAGAGCCCTAAGACGGCTCTGTATGTTACTGTAGTTAGAATATCAATTTAAGAGCTTTCGCTACAAATTTTAGTTACCTATATTTGTTTCTAAGCAATTGTTTTATTTTCAGAGTTCAACTAAAGAGATTTCTGAAAGAGCCACACTTATTGAGAAAATTGAAGTTCACGAAGGTGAGTTGGAGTTTCTCGCTTGTTAGTGTTCGTTTTATGTGTGTATATTGCCTGCTAAGTTTTTTTTTGCTTCCACTTTTATATTTATTTATTTCTGACATTTTGTGCGCTTTAAATGTGACTGCCCCATGAATAATTAGAGATAGTTTTATATATTTTTATAAAATATGCTGTTTTTTTGTGTTATTGTTGACGCCATTGTTAAATTTTGCATATGTAATAAATTATTGTTTCAAATATTTATATATTTTTATTTCCCTGTAGATACTACCAAAATTGTTAAGAAAAAATCTAAAAAGAAGGGAGAAAGAGAAGGTGAGTTCTTTATGTATGTTGTGATGTATTTAGTGATTATTTAGTGATACTTGTGAAAGGAGTATATGTAGTTTTAACATATTACGAAAAGTCGTCGTTAAGTTGACTTTCGCCGCAAAAGTGATACTTTCAGCAATATTGTGAAATGATTCAAGCACTTTTAAGTTTGGAAATGCTTTTCGCTGTGCTTATAGTGATAACAATTTAACAAAAAGTGATTTAGGTGCAACTAAGGCAACGTTTATTTTGCAAACTTAAGTAGCAGCACAGCAAGTCAGTGTCATTTAATATTAAGCGGCATGGCTTTTAGATCTTTTTAGCGCTTTAAGGTATGTAATGATATATTTTTCTTTTTTATATTTTTCTATACCTTTCATCCATCAACTTATTTATCACTATACTCACACAATAAACCCAAATAGACCCTCCCTACTTTATAACCAAAATAGAAACTAATGCTTACAACACTATTTTATACACCCTATGCTTTTTAGCACTACGCATAGAAGTCAGATTAATTATAATAATTATTAGTATAAATAAAAACACACTATCCTCTATCATACAAACACTTTCACAGAATCTCTCGAAATCGAAGAAGTCGTTGAACGCACAGCTCGAGGCGACAAAGCAACACAATCTAAGAGACACTCCGTTGAAATTACCGAGATCATAGACATTCCTGAGAACCGTAAAAAGACTGAATTAGATATCGAAATTCAAGAAGAAATTGAAAAAGAAACAATACTTAAAAGAAAATTGAAAGCTCGTCGACCTCATATAGAAGAGTATTCTATAAATGAGGAAGATACCGACGCCATACATCCCTTTGAATCCCAACCTCAATCTCAAGTTCCTCATAATATATCTTCTCTGGTTGGCGAGGCGTTACATATAGGGGAGGTAGCCCAAATTGATCATAGTTTCAATAAAGAAAAAGCCATAGTACGTCTGCTAGAACTGAATGCAGTTTCGCAAGAACAACCTTTAGCTCAAGAGATGGAAGAACCAAAGAAAGATGTATCGCTTGAAGCAGTTACTGCTTCAAAAATAATTGATGGTCTAGAAGCATATGAAGTAACAGAAACTAATTCTCAAAATGTTGCAGGTCAATTTGATTTTACATTCGAACCTACTTCATATCGAGCAGTAAAAGATATTATTCCAACAGAGAGTTTAGTCATTGAAGAGATTAATTCAGCTGACATACCGTCATCACTCGAAATAAGACCACAACTTGATAGTAAAGCTGATTTTGGTATAATACCGCTAATAGCAAGCCATACAGAAGAAGTCGAGTCACAACTTAAAGAAGAGAGCTTGAAACCACTTGAATATGAATCAAAAAAACCTCTTGAAACACACATTCCAAGAGAATTTGCAGAAGTTTCTTCAACTAGCCAAGTAACTCAGATAAACAACAACATTGAAGATGCAATAGCTGAAGTTAATGTTCTACCACATTCTGCTGTTCTACTAGAAGAATTCAGAAGTGAAGAGAAAGAAACCGATCACAAACAACTTTCTACGACATATCATCAAGCATCAAGAATATTTGATATCGTTGAAGCCTTTCAAACTACAGAACAAAGTGTTCAAAATCAAACTGGAGTATACGATGAGAACTTCAAACCATTATTGTCTACTGCCTATCCTGGTTTCCAGACTTCTGAAGGTATTAACGTCCATGAAGTTCACCCCGACGACGTACCATCAACTCTATTAACGGAACATACAGAGAAAGGACAAGCGATTGTCTCAGTTTTACCACAGGAAGCAAAGAACGTTTTAGAAATAGCCTCGTCAGATAAAGAAACAAGTTTGGATGAATTTATTACGCCTAAAGGTATTGAGGCAATAAAAACATTTGTACCTCAAGAAAGCATTTCAGTCGAAGAGGTTCAACAAGCAATGTCTGAAAGTAAAATGGACATCTTTAAACCGACAGATGTTAAGCCAAGAATAAAACTTGACACTCAAGAGGGGATAATAGTAGAAGAAGTATTAACAGGAGACAAGCCAGGGAAATATCTTCCACAAGCATTTGTCGCAACCGAAATTGCCACTAAAAATGTATTTCCCCAGAAATCAGTTATACAAACAGAAATTCAGGCACCAGAAATTGAAGGCACATACTCTGCAGGAAAGCTCCCGCCTTTTCAGCTTGCAATGCCTAGCATATCTACTGAAGAGGGAATTGTAATTTCAGAAGTTCAAAGTGAAGATAAAGAAAACACTTTTACTAAATCCATGAGCCCCGAACGTGGGAATGCTTCAGAAGATGTTTTAGTTTTTGAGAGCGTATTAACTAGTATAGTCGATAGCCAGGCTCCGCAGCAGGAAATTAAACAAGAAGATACTGAGAAACTTAGTGCAATAGTCGAATTTTTGCCTAAAGAAACAGTTCAGACTGAGACCACTATAGCCGTGGAAGCTGAAGGCATATACGAACCTAAAGAGGTTGATACAAAAACTGCATCAACTGATTTTGGAACAATTCAAGTAAGTGGGCAAACATATGTTGCTGTACATGAATCTGAGGCTGACTTAGTCCCCGATGATAAAAAAACTAAGGAACTTGCAAACTGGAGCATTGTCCCTAAAAACTCGTTAATAGTCGAAGAAGTAGAAACTGGTGATTCGTCGGAAAATTTTACAGACAAACTTAAATATAAAACTGAATCTGCTTCTACCGACATTGAATCGACGGAAGCTAAATCAATTATTGAAACTCACACAGGCGAGTGTGAAACAGCATTTGAGCACAGTCAACCAGAAACATTGAATATCGAGACTAGCATATCAAGAACACAAGAGCAACTCGCTGTAAGAGAATCTCAATTTATGGAAAGCGAAAAGTTATTAAACGCATTTGAGGCTCCTGAATCTTACAAGGGTAAAAGTATTACATCGCACATGTTACCAACAGGACTCTCGGAAGTAGTTATAGCTGAAGATAGTCCATATAACTTAGAAGATCAGAAGTTTGAAGAAATGAGAGCAAGTTTAAATCAACCAACGTTCACAGAAACGATTGTTTCTGAGACAGTTGCTTCGGACTCTTTAAATGCAGTAGAATCTCAAAAACCAGAGGAAAAACAGGCAGTATCTGAAATACCTATTCAGGAGGCTGTAAATATAATACAAGTTTTTACTGACGACAAAGAAAAACAGTATCAACCCACTGAGCTTCTAACAGGACAAGCAAATGTTGATATTGATCTTACTCAAGTTGCTAGTCAATTGCTTATACAATCAAACTTCGCTCCAGAAAGTTTAACTACGTATAAACCTGTTGAACAACAGGCTAATGAAGAGCAAGATTCCATTGAACCTGTATACATTCTACAAACCGAAACTGCTGAGAAAGAATCTGAGTACGTTGGTGCTCAACCTGCATCGAAGGTAGCCTTATTAGACTTAACCGAAGGACTTAGCAGCCCGAATATTACTCAAATTATTTCAAACGAAAAGGAAAATGAGTATTCTCCTGATGCAAAGCCGCTACAGGTTATAGCTCAACCAAATATAACTACACAAGAAGTAGTCTTAAAGAGTGAAACTGAAACTGTTCGTCATGCTGATGATATAATTGAGGAAGAGCTGGTAACTGGTAGAGCAAAAAAATATGCGAAGCCGTATACTGAATTAATTGTAACAGAAACGAACATTGTCGATATTGAAAAGAATTTACCTGCTGATATCAATCCTCAATCTAAACAGGCAAACGTCAACATATCACCTGAGCTTGCTCTTTCGGTTACTGAAATTATTCCCAACCAAACAGAAGAAAAATTAACTATAGCAGACTTAGATACATCTAACGCCGGCGTTGCTATTGAAGAACAACAAGTTGCAATTAAAGAAGAGATAATTGCGGGAAACGAGCCAGGCGAGTATCAAAATATATCTCCAGAAACACAAGTAGCCAGTACACAACAAGATATATCCCACTCCCTAATTCGAACTGATTTCACTCTAGGAGAAAAAGAAGGCTATAAATATGCAGATATTAAACCCGACTCAAAACAAGCAGATATATTATTTACCGAATCTGAAGTTATTAATATATCTGAGGTGATAACTGACGAGAAAGAAACAGATCTACCAAAATCGGTTTCACCTGAATCTGCACAGGGGGATACTTTAATATCCTCCCATATTATTGCACTTAAAGAAGAAATCTACACTGCTGATTCATTTAGTAAACTCAAAGAAGAAGAAGAGCGAATGATTCAAACTGCGCAACCGTCAATATCTCCGTTGGATTGCGTAATAACTACTGAATCAGTGATTACTGAACAAGAATCTAATATTGACAGCCAAGAACCTGAAACTAAAACCGCTACAGCAGATTACGAAGAAGCTACATCCATATCTGTAACTGCAGTTACACCGGCTCTTAAGGAGTCCGACTTGAAGGAAGACGAAGTTACCTATAGCCAAGCAGCTAGTACTATGTTGCCGCAAGAAAATATTGAAGTAGATGAAGTACTTGCTCACGATTCGTTAACGGAAATTGATAGGCCTTTGCCACAAACATTTAAAGCTTTATCGACCCAGTCTGAATTACAGCATCTAACAAAAACTGAATTAGTTACTGGTGAAAAAGAATCTACAATAGAAAAAGAGGTAACACCTTTGCAACAAAATGCAGAAGTTGATTATGAAGGTATAACGGCAGCGGAAATTACCGAAACACTTGCTTCTGAGAAAGAAGGAGGTCATGAAATCAGTGAAATTGAAAGCAAAGTAGCTACACCTATAATTGATGTCCAGCCAGTTGCTGAAGTGAGTGAAACTTCGAGTCAAGATACTGTAACGTCAGTAGCGGAACATCAGCCTACATATGTAAATGCTAATATTGAACCATCAATTATGGAGAGTATAACACAGACAGAAACAGTAGCACAGGATAGTGAAAAATATTTTGAAAAGTATGAATTGGATACTAAGGTTGCCGAGGTAGATTTCACACCTACGCATGGCATATCTGTTATTGAAGTATGTACAAACGAGGATGAAAGAGATTTAAATGTTCAAGAAAAGCCTTCAATGAGACAAGCGGATATCGATTTACATGCCCATGATATTCCTGTAAGAAATGAAGTAAGTGTAAATGAAAATATTGGTGATTTGGACATCATTCAACCTGTAACTTCCTTGGCAAATCCTGAAATTTCAGCACTATGTAGTGCTTTACAAACAGAAACACTTGCAACAGAAAATGAAGATAAGGGCCCTGAGATTGCAAAAATTGACGAAAGACAAGTTTCTATCGCAATGGACGTGGACATAGGGGTTATCGTGCAATCAATAACAGTAGGTGACAAAGAAATGGATCTATCAACTATACAACCACTGAAAATGGAGGCTACTCAAAGTTTAACAGACAGTAATGTCATTGCTTTGCAAGCCGAAGTTTGCGCAAATGAAGGAGTTGAGGGAATACAAGAAATAAAACCTGGCGATGGTGTTGCCTTTAGTAGCATAATACCCGTAGATATTGTAACGCAGACAGAGCAAGTCGCAATTGAAACAGAGGGCGAATTTATGGAGTTTCAAAAACCTACATATATATCTGCTAATATCTCTGTAGAACCAACAGAAGGATTTTCGGGGGAAGAAACAATTGCAGCATATAGAGAACAAACCCTAGCGGACTTTAAAATACCTGAAGGTAAAACTGCAACTGAAGGTATTGATATGTTAGGAAAAGTGGCAGAATATGAGACAACAGAAATATGTGAAAATCCTGGCTTCCTAAAAATCACAGAATCGGAATTTTATAGAGCTCAGCCAACAGAAGAAGTACTCAATAGTCTTATTATTACAGATAATATTTTTGAAGAGAAAGAAGATAATTTCGAAGGGAAGTTTCAACCGGAATCCTCGATTGCTAAAGAATCATTAGAAACAACTAAAAATATTGTTTGTATATCGGAACTTATCCTAGAAGATAAAGAAGAAGAATTTAATACCATCGAACGGCCAAAGGCACTAACTGCTGTTATAGGAGTAGACACTATTGATATTCCCGAGGTTACAGAAACAATTAGTAATGATAATATTGGCATACCTGCCGATTACAAACCCCAAACATTTTGTGCAGCTATAAATCAAACTGAACTATGTCAGGTCACTCAGGAAATACCACAGCTCCATGAAAAAGAGGACATTTTTGATAAAGCTTTAGTTTTTGAGGAGAAACAGGCATCTATTGAAGTTGCAGGAGAGCAAACCGCAGTGACAAGTGAAGTTATTAGTGCCGAATGTGAAAGTAGTTTTTCAAAAGTTCCTACACCGGAAGCAAGTCTTGCTCATACTGAATTATTAGGAAATATAATTGCCCAAGTATCAGAAATTTATACCTCAGATCAGATTAGTGAATACGTAACACAAACACCTTCAGAAGCTAAAGCTGTCGAAGACCAGAGTGCTTTAGACTATGTAAGTCAGTCCCAAAACATCATTTTGGAGACGTCTGAGGATCAAATTCCGACTGAACCAACCAGAAGAGAGGCTGAAACAAAAATTGACACAATAGATTGCCTTAGTATATCTGAAGTAATAGCCCAAGATATTCCTGGTGAGGTTACCAAAGAACATTACACTTATGAGAATGCTTCTCCGCAAATAGATGAATCTAGAGCTTTGTGGCAAAGTGAAGTTATTCCGAATGATGATATATTGGATCTCAAAAAGGAAAGTGTACAATCACAGATTATTAATATAGTTCAAGAAACTATGCAAAGCATTGAGCAATTTCAAAATATTGTACAGGATTCTGAAAAGCCACTGGAAGCTCAACTAAAACCCGAAGGAAAAACTGCCCAAATATGCGTCAATGAAGTATCATCCGTGGAAATATCTGAAATAACTACTGAAGAAAAAGAAAAACCTTTCGTTTCAGGTAAACACCAAGAAGAAAAATCTGTAACATCATTTAATCCATTTATCGCACTTCTTAATTCTGAAATTCAATCTCAAGACAATATTAATTTGCTTCCGATTGAAAGTCCTGAAGAAATATCAGCGCAGTTAACTCAAGATCAACTAAGTTATGTTACTACTGTAACTCAAGATGCTGAGGAACGAGAATTGCCAATAACTGATGAACACGTAGAGAAAAATTCAGCTGAGTGTAAATTTGTGTCGAACGAAACGGTTAATGTAACTGAAATTTTGATCGGGGAGCGTGAAAGGGATTTTGACAACTTGAAACCTTTTGAAGCAAAGGCAGAGAAATCTGTTTTATCCCAGGAAGCAACTGAAGTAAGTGAAACAAAAAGCGAGCAAGATATTAGTTTATTGGAAATTGAAAAGCCCCAAGATTTTAATGCAACTAAGGGAAATATACCTCACACGACTTTCACGGTTACAGAAAACGTAGCAGTTGAAAAAATACATGACTCTGTAAAAAGCCAATCACCTATATCAAGTAGAGCGGATGTTAATTTGGAAAATATGAGGCGAATAGCAAATACTACAGAAGTAATAACCAGCCAGCTTGAAGGAGAAATAAGCTCAGAGCAACCTAAGCATGATACGGCAACTCCTACTATATCAGAACATGAAGTTATCGAAGAACATCATGTAAAGGCTTACGATACATTGGGTGAATATTCTAAAAATGCATTTCCAACTTCCCAAGTCAATATTGGATTGGAGGAGGCAAGGAAAATAGCGAGTGTCACAGAAGTTTTTGATAACAAGTCTGAAACAGAATTAAAACTGGACACTGCTAAAACAGACATTGCTCTACCAAAAATTATAGAACAAAAATCGATTGAAAATTTCCAGATCGGTGCATATGAGGCACTGGGCCAAGAAACTAAATATTCTTCTCATGAGGCATTTAAAGCTGATACCTGTCTGCAGGATCTTGCTATAACAGCTTGTGTGACAGAAGTATTATCATCACAAACTGAATCAGAGCTTAAGTTGGACGTGCAAAGCAAAGAAACTGCAAGTCCCGCTCTAATAGAACAGAACATGATTGAAAAGCAGGATATTAACGTTTATGAAAGTTTGGGTAATATTACCAAAGACAAAGTTCCTCTCAGCTCAACTGCAGACGTCATTGTAGATGAAATTTCTAAAGCTCCAAGTATTGCAGAGGTTCTGACAAATGAACTCGAGTCAAATTTGGAAGCTGATACACCTAAGCATGATAGAGCCACTACTTCTCTCACAGAACATATAGTGATTCAACAGCAAGATGTAAAAGTGCATGAAAGTTTGGGTAAACATATCAGTGACGCCGCTCCAATAAATGCGAATGCGGATATTAATGTTGTAGACACCAATAAGGCTTTAAATATTATGGAAGTACAAACTTGTTTAAATGAATTAGAGTTAAAATATCAGCAGCCCTTAGAAGATATTGCTACCGTTGCTGTTACTGAACAGAAAATTATTGAAGAAGAACAAGTAAAAGTATATGAAAGCTTGGGTAAAACGATTAATGAAAAAGTTCCTTCTACCGAGCAAGCAGATATTAATATAGAGATAGCTGGAAAGACAGCAACTATAACCGAAATAATGACGACACAAAGAGAAAGTTATCTTACTGAAGATGTACCGAAACAGGATAAAGCAACTTCATCAGTTTTAGAAAATCAGGTACTTGAAAATCAAGACATAAAAGTTTACGAGAATGTAACAGAAATAACAAAGTATGATTTGCCCAGCAGTACTCAAGCTGATATAAACCTGGAAAAAGCTGGTAAAATTGCAACTATTGCAGAAATATTAACTAGTCAACAAGAGTCTGATTTTAAATCTGAAAAGCCTAAAACAATTAATGCTTCTAGATCTATAGACGAATATAATGTTATAGAAGGAGAAGATGTAAAAGTATATGAAAATGTTACAGACATATCAAAATATGAGCAAACTCCAACACAAAGGGCTACCTCTTACAAAGATGCAGTTGAAAGTGTAATTGAATCTACTATTACAGTTCAGGGATCAACAAAATCATTTAATATTGAGGAATCTGTACCTAGAACTGCTAATTTAGATATTGTAACTGAAGAGGGTCTTACTGTGACACAGACAATTGCTCAAGGTACTCTAGGTTCAGCAATTTCAACTGTAAGCGCTACAGAGACCACAGCAGAAACACAAGTTGAACATAAACCAGTAGTAAGTAGTGAACACGTTCAAATACTGGACAATATTGACATGATCAAACCAGATAATATTAAGACCTCAAAAGCACAGAGTGCATATGTAGACGTTAACCAAAGTATTATAATAACTGAGCAAACGGTCTCAGGTAATGTTACAACACTAGATCTCGAAACACCCAATAAGAAGACTGTTAAGGTGGCTTTGGTAGACGTTCGAGCTCCCAGCTTGCAGATAAATGAAGTCCAGTTACACGAACACTCAGGTGAGTTGATCCCCCTCAAAATGTTAAGCTACTCCTGGTTTGAATTTTAAGACAAACTTTAAATGCATTTTTTTTTCTAAAAGTTAATTAAGCATTCTTGAAGGACAAGAATTTGTTCAATGGTTAGGTTCTCTTAATGTGGAGCTAAAGATAGCATTAATCCTAATTAACTATACATTATGTGTTTAAGGAAAGATTGAGCATAAATTACAAGCAATTGTAACATTAAGTACTTATTAAATTTTAAATAGATATTCCATCTAGCTGCATTTCTTTCGGAATTCATTGTTTTAAAAGCAGTTTTATATGTGGTGAACATATGGTATGTGTAAAAAAAATAGTTATATACTTATAATATGCCATTCTTCTGCAATAAATACGTAATAGAGTAGCTTATCATCATAATAACGCAGATTCACAATTTTAATACAAAATACACCATACAAGTTCACACATCATTACCGCATTCATCATCCAATCGCACAAAGTATTTGAAAAGATCCCATTATTCACCTTAAATTACAGGACCACTGGATGACACCACACCACAAAAAACACACGCAATCGCCACTCAAATCCCACCAATCACAGAATTAGCAGACGAACACAATACAATAGTTAGAAAACATTCCGATGCTGAGGAAACACATGAGTTCGTGACAAGATTTAAATCGACTCCAGATGGCGAGGAATCCATGCAAGTCGTTACTAAAAGAACTATCGTTAGAAAAAAGCACAAAAAGAGAGGCGAAGGTGATGTGATCATCGAAGAAATCGTATCTCAAACGGAGCCACAAAAATCAGATAAATCAGGGCCTATCATTGAAGAGCTTACAGATGTAGAGAGCATTTCAGAAATGCCAGACTACACAGTTGAAGAAATCGATGACGATATACCGGCTTCTCTTACTATTGAACCGGAGTTTATCGTTGAACTATCAGAGGAAACTCACGATAAAAAGGTTGTCGAGAAAACCAAGAGCAAAATTAAGGGTGGAACGGAGGAAAAAGATGTTATTGTAACAGTAGAGCCAGAAGAAACAACTCCTGAAGGCTTCGAAAATGTAGTAGAACTTCCACAGCAAATTGAAGAAACAAGTATTATCGAGGATGGTATAACAAAAAAGAAAGTAATTAAGAAACGTGTCATCAAGAAGAAAAAGGGAGACAAACAGGAAACTACAGAAATCGTGACTGTTGAAGTGGAAGGCAAGGCTTCTGAAACTACGGTAGTAGTTGGAGAAGACAAACTTCCGGAAGTCGATGA
>MU191261.1:0-21881 GCA_016904865.1 Pissodes strobi | reverse complement strand
AAACAAGAAACAACAAATATTGTTACAATTGAACAGGAAGGCAAAGCCCCAGAAACTACAGTGATAGTAGAAGAACAGGAAATTGCTGAAGAACCCGATTATGTTATAGAAGAACTTCCGGAACAAGTTCAAGAAATAACTGTTATCGAGGAAGGTATTCCAAGGAGGAAAGTAATAAAGAAACGGGTCATTAAAAAGAAGAGGGGTGCCAAACAAGAAACTACGAAAATAGTCACTATTGAACAAGAAGGTAAAAAGGCCGAAACCACGGTAACTGTCGATGAGGAAGAAGTTCCTCAAGAACTCGAATACATGCTTGAGGAGCTACCCGAGCAGGTTCAAGAAATAACTATTATCGAGGACGGTATTCCGAAAAAGAGAGTAACTAAAAATCGCGTTATTAAAAAGAAAATCGGTGGCAAACAAGAAATTACGAAAATAGTCGCTGTTGAAGAAGATGGTAAAACACCTGAATTTACAGTAACTGTGGAAGAACAAGAAGCTTCCGAACCTCTTGAATCTATAGTAGAACTTCCACAGCAAGTTGAAGAAGCAACTGTTTTTGAGGAAGGTATTCCAAAAAAGAAAGTTATTAAGAAACGCGTCATTAAGAAGAGGAAGGGAGACAAACAAGAAACTACGGTAATTGTAACTGTTGAACAAGAAGGCGAAATGCCAGTAACTACAGTGACCGTCGATGAATCACAAGTAGCTCCTGATGAATCGGATCACATCGCAGGCACAACTCCTAAGAGCTTATCAGATAAACTAAAGGAGGTAGAAACTGAAAAGAAACCGGCAAAGAAAGTCAAGAAAGTAAAAAGGCCACATCAGGAAGAGAAATTCTTATTTGTACCAACTTTGGAAGCACAAAAGGAAATTCCATCAACCCCAGAGGTATTCGAACTACTAAAAATGGAAGTTTTGAAAATCGTTCTTTCCCACCCGCTACCTGAATTTCCTCAGTTAGTTGATTTACCAACTGGAGAACGAGTTTTAATCGAGTTCCCAGAGGAATGTTTAGAAACAGATATGGGTAACGGAAGAAAAGAAATCATTAGAAAAAGGAAGATCAAAAAACGAGTTGGTGACAAAGATGAAGTTATTAGGATTACTATAACTGAAATAACTGGTGAGGAACCTATCATAGACGCTCAGATTGTCGAAGAAGAAATAATTCCGGTTGAGGACATGAGTGATATGGTTCCGGTGATTGAAATTCCAGAAGATACGGAGATGATTGAAATAAGCACTGCAGAAAATATACCAAAGAAGAAAATTACTAAAAGAAGAAAACTTCTGAAGAAGATTGGTCCTAAAATTGAAGAAACTAATATTATCAGTATCTTTGAAGATGAGAAAAATCCCGAACATATTGTAAATATTAAAGAATATGATATCGATACCGCCAAAACTGAAATTACCAAAATTAAACATAAATTAGAACTAATTGAAGTAAAACCAAGCAAAGTTAAAATAGTTAATAAGGAAGACATACCTGCACTTACAGAAGTAAAGCTGAAAAAAAATAAAGGAGGGCAAAAACCTGCTCAAGAAGCTAAATTCCCGAAGATTCGGCTCAAGAGTAGAATACGTTTTATACCGTTTCCTCCTCAAAACGAAACTGAACAACATGGCTTTGTATCAAATCTCCCTTCATACACTCGAGACCATGGAGAACTTTCAAGAAATATTACTGATGCACAAAAAGCACTTAAGCGGAAGAAAGTAAAGAAGTATAAGGACATAGACTATGAATCTCCTGAATTAGAAACATTTGAAAATATTGCAACTCCCGATAAAAGCAAAACTGAAGATAATAAGGACTCGTTGAAATATAAAAAACAACCAAAGAAAGCTGCGAAACTAGAAGAAGTGGAAACCAAAATTAAAATTGGCAAAGGTCAGCGACCTGAAGAAGACGACACGCGAGAAATTATTCAATTGAGTAAAGTTCCTGAAAAGCCACATGGTACAGAAGTAAATAAAGTCGAAAGCTTTAACCAAGAAGGACCCATTCAAGTAGACGCAACATTAAATATTCCTGACAAACCGGAGGAAACCGTTGAGTTTCAGCCTTATGATATTGATAAGGGCGGGATTGAATTAGAGGAGTTGTACCATGAAGATAAAAAAAGAAGGGAAACAGCAGAAAAGGAACAATCTGGTAAATATAAAAGGAAACCAAAGTCTAAGCGAGAGCCTGAAGTTGTAAAACATGATCTTGTTTTGGGATCTCCTAAAGAAGCTCCTGAACAAATCGAGGACGATATAATCCTTAAACCAAAACAAAAACCTGAGCTAAAGGAGAAAGGAGACGTGTTAAAACTAAAACCCATAAAAAAATCTAAACAGAAAGAGCCTACACAAAAAGTGCATCTTGAAGGTTCAGATTTTCAAACAGCATCAATAATCTATGAATTGCCGGAAGAAATAACGGAAATTGAAGAAATGTCTCCTGCTGGCCTTGTTAAGAAAATAAAAAAGCGAAGAAAAATAAAAAAGAAGTTAGGACCGATAGAAGAAATCACAACAATAGAGACTCTACTGCCAGAAAAAGGTCCGTCTGAAACTTCTATAACTATTGAGATTGAAAATATCTCAGATGAATTTATTATTCCGTGTGAAGCCGTCGAGGTTATAGAATTACCGAAAGAAGAAAAAATTGTACAAACTGGAGAAGGTGAAAACTTGATCACTAAGAAATTCACTAAACGTAAATTTAAGAAACCGAGGGAAGATCGAAGATCAGAAATTACAGAAATCTTAACGGTTAAAGAAGACGGAAAGGAGCCTGTTATCATAGTGGTAACATATATAGAAGAAGAAGAAATGCTAGAAAATGAAGAAGAAGCATGTGAACCTTTGCACTTACTGCCACTTAACGCTAAGAAGCCTATAGTAGTTGAATTACCAGAGGAAATAAATGTTGATGAGGTAAAGTTAGATGCGAACGTCACGAAGAAAATTATTAGGAATACAAGAAAATTCAAAAGGCTTCACGTACCTAAAGAAGAAATTATTACCATTATTAGCCAGGAAGAAGATGACAAAAAACCATTCGTACAAATGTCAATCGAAGAAAAAAGTCCAGACGATATTTCAGATATATTGGAAGGAGCTGTAGTTCATGAACACTCTACAGTTATGGAAGAAACAGAAGAGCTAGAAGGTATGCCTGTTAAGAGAAAAATTACTAAAAGAATAATAGAAAAACGTATAGGCGACAAACTAGAAGTTACTGAATTAATAACGACCGAAGAAAATGACAAATTTCCGCTCACGATACGTAATGTATTTTATACTGACGCGTCTGAGCTGCCATCTAAAGATCTTGACGAAGCGGAAGTTATCACTGTAGAAATGCCTGAAATAGTCACTGTGAGTGAACTACAAACTTTCGATGGTCCAAAGCAGCTCGTGACCAAGAAGAAGGTTATAAAGAAGCTGAGAAGTCCAAGGCAAGAAACAATGACAGTGGAAACAGTTTACGAAGAAAACAAAATTCCAGAAACTACAGTGGTTATTGATAAAGTTAAAGATATTTCTGTTCTGTCACAAGGAACTCAAGTAATCGAAGTTCCAGAACAAGTATTTGTTAATGATGCATCTAGAAAGGTAACAAAAAGAGTTATCTACAAGAAAAAAGGCGATAAGATTGATACCACCAAAATACATACTTTTGAAGGAGGTAACAAAAAACCTATTACTACTGTTACAACTATCACATCTGATGTTTCCGAACTTCCACCCGATGATACGCTGCAACTATTAGAAGTTATGACACCTAAAAAACTGAAGAAAAAACTTATTACTCCACATATTGAATTAGAAACAACAGACCTACACACCTTAGAACATACTCAGGAGATAGGTGAGCAAAACACAACTAATTTAATACTTTTAAACATTTTCAGACAACTATTAGTTTATATGTTTAGATATTAAATCTATCTGGTTTTTGTTACATTAAAATATTTTTTCAATAATAATAACTTACACAACACACACAAACTAATTATATTTGTAGGAAATCTACTGTTTCATGTATTTTTCTGCGAAATAATATTACTAAATATGTTTTAGGTGAAATTACTGAAGACATTCCGAAGAAGGCGAAAGGTAAGCTGGTGCAAGATGTTAGAGAATCGGTAACAGTCGAGACGGTGATGTCTCAAAAACCAGTGGAGAATGTTCCGATAATTGAAGAACTACCTGAAGAAATAGAAGTAGTGGAAAACGTAACAGACGATGGCAAAAATAAAAAGAAGATAATTAAAAAGAAGACTATTAGAAAACACCTTGGAGGCACTCGGGAAGATACACACATTGTTACTATTGAAGAAGAAGGTAAAGTTCCTCAATCTTCTGTAACTATTCAGGAAATTGAACCGGAAGACGAGGAGTATTTAGCGCCTAAAGTGGAAGAAACACTGTACATTGAGGAACTGCCTGAGGAGATAATTGAAACCGAAGTTGATACATTAGAGGGTCCTAAGAAAAAAGTGTTTAAGAAGCGCACTTTAAAAAAGCGAATAGGTGGTAAAGTAGAATCTACTGAAATATTTGTAGTACAAGAAGAAGGCAAGGAACCAGAAACGTCTGTAATAATTCAGGACATTACAGATCAAGACCAACAACCTGAAGAAACCGTGATACAAGAAACGCCAGAAGAAGAACATACTTATCTAGAAGAATTACCAGAAGAAATTACTGTAGAAGAAGTCAAAGATAGATGGGGTCCTAGGAAAAAGACAACTAAGAAGAGAGTAATACGAAAACGCATAGGAGATAAACAAGAAGAAACGCATATCGTTACTATCGACGAGGAGGGCAAAGAACCTCAAACGACAGTTACTATAGATAAAACAACAGTTTCAGATGAAGAAATTAAACCATTACCTGAAGAAAAATACGATGAGCACGTAGAAATTGAAGAGGTCCCAGAACAAGTTATGGTGACAATGGTTGATACATTACAAGGTCCTAAAAAAAGAATTATTAAGAAGAAAGTTTTTAGAACGCAAAAGGGCGACAAACAGAAAGAAACCGAGATCCTTACTGTAGAAGAAGAAGGAAAAGCTCCTGAAATATCAGTTCTGGTAAAAGATGTTGAAGAGAAAAAAACAAAGAAAACTAAGAAACCAAGAAAACCTAGAGTGGAGGAGCCTTTAGTTACCGAGGAAGGATATTTAATTGTCCCAAGTCTAGCAGAAGAAAAAGTGAAACCCGATGGGGTTGAAGACATGATTCATATGGAACTCATTAAAAAGGTTTTGGCAAAACAAGTGCCAGAACATATTCCGAAAGATGATGAAAAGGAAGACGATCAAGAAGTTCTTGAGAAAAGAAAAATAAAAAAGACCATTAGGCGCAAAAAACAAAAAATTGAAGAAATCGATATAGAGAAACCTCTTCTCGCTGAAGAATTACCTGAAGAAATCAACATAATTGAAAAGATAAATGAAGAAGGTATTCCTGAAAGGAAAATAATTAAAAAGAGGATTATTAAGAAGCGAAAAGGTGATAAAAAAGAAATAACAACAATTCAAACCGTGGAAGAAGAAGGCAAATTACCCGAAACTACTGTAGTTATTGAGGAAATTGAGTTGTCAGACCTAGAACTAGACGAAATTAATGTTGATGGAGTAGTGATTGTAGAAGATATTCCTGAACGAGTGGAAATAGAAAAGAGTACACTATCTGGTAGTCCGAAGAAAAAAGTAATCAAAAAGAAAATAATTAAGCGACGTCGTGGTAGTAAACAAGAAAATACTGAATTAATTATAATCGAAGAAGATGGTAAATCACCGCAAACCTCAGTGACTATTGAGGAGATTGAATTTCCTGAAGAACAAGTTAAAAAGCTCCCTGAAGTAGAACAACAGCCGATTATTATAGTTCAGGAAATCCCCGAACATATAGATGTTTACGAAGACGACGTACACAGGAAAATAGTGAAGAGAAAAGTTACGAAGACGCGAAAAGATAGTAAACAAGAAACGAAAAAAGTATTTACGGTCGAGGAAGAAGGAAAAAAACCTATTACTTCCATTATTATTGAGCAAGTTGAAATACCAGAAGAAATTTTAGAAAAGTTGACAATTCCTAAACTAAAGCAAATCAAACCTATTTTTGTTGAAGATATGCTTGATAAAGTAGATATTATTGAAGTTTCTGTCAAGGAAGGACCAAAGAGAAAAGTTATCAAAAAACAAGTTATTAAGAAAGAAGATTCCGAGCCCCGAGAAATAGCGAAAATTCAAGAACCGATTATAGCTGAAGAACTTCCAGAAGAACATCATATCCTATATGAAGAAGGTAAGAAGGGCAAAATAGTTAAGAAAAGATTTGTGCGAACAAGAAAGGGTAGCAAACATGAGGTTACTCAGATATGCACAGTTGAAGAAGAAGGTAAAGAGCCAGTGACATCAGTTGTTATTGAAGAAACTGACTATCCAGAAGAAATATTGAAGGATCTTCCCGATATGAAGCCTGAACAATCGGTGATTATTGAAGAAGTACCTGATCAAACAAATGTTATATCTACACCCGATGGTCCAAAAGAAGTAAAAACAAGAAAGAAAATCATTAAAAAACGCAAAGGAAGTAAGCAAGAGACTACAGAAATTCTAATTTCAGAAGAAAATGGAATGATATTGCAAACGTCCGTAGTGATCGAAGAAATAGAATCACCAGAAGACACAGTTAAATCTCTACCACAAGCACAAGAAGAACAACAACCTATCATCATTCAAGAGTTACCAGATGAGACGGAAATAATAGATGAGAATAAAACTATTAAAAGGAAAATTACCAAAAAGCGTAAAGGAAGTAAGCAAGAAACAATTGAACAAGTTACTTTAATAGAAGTTGGAAAGAAACCTCAAACGTCAGTAGTCATTGAAGAAATTGAAATACCTGATGATATACTCGACAACTTAGAACTACCGACAATTACATCTAAAAAACCTGTTTTCGTAGAGGACATTGAGGAAAAAGTTAACATCGTAGAAACTGAAGTTTCTGAGAGTCCTAGAAGAAAAGTTAGCAAAAAGAAGGTTATAAAAAAATCAGAAGACGCCCCTGAGGAATTATTTTTAGCCCAAGAACTTCCAGAAGAAATTGAAATATTCGACAAGGGAAAGAAAATAATTAAAAAGAGAGTCATTAAGACAAAGAAGGGTAACAAACAAGAAGTTACCAAAATAGTGACAATCGAAGAACAGGGTAAAGAACCACAAACGTCCGTAGTCATCGAAGAAATACCAGAAAGTGACTTGGGAGAGTTTCTTGACCAAAAAGTTGATGAGTCTGTGATTATTGAAGTTATACCTGAGCATACCGAGATAATAGAAACTGAAACCACGGAAGGGCCGAAAAATGTTATCGTAAGAAAAAAAATCATTAAGAAACGTAAAGGTAGTAAGCAAGAGAGTACCGAAATTGTTGTTCGGGAAGAAGAAGGTAAGAAACCTGAAACAACTGTAACCGTACAAGAAATAGCCATACCAGAGGACCTTGTGAAAAAGTTGCCAGATTCAGAACCCGTCATCATTCAGGATTCACCTGAGGAGGTAATAGTAGAAGGATCAAAAACAATAAAAAAGAAGGTAACTAAAAAACGGCAAGGCAACAAACAAGAAGCTATTTTCACCGTAACTGTCGAAGAGCAGGGAAAAGAACCTGAGGAAACTATAATAATTGAAGAAGTGGACATACCAGATGACTTGGCTGAAGATGTTTCACTACCATTCACAGAATCTAATAAACCATATTTTATTGATGAGATTCCAGAAGACAAGTTTGAAACGGCCGAAATCGTAATTGAAAAAGGGCCAAAGAAAAAGATCATTAAGAAGAAAGTTGCGAAAAAAGGACAGAAGGATATTACGCATGAACTCCCTGATTCACCTTTAATAATCGATGACGAACAACCCATTGCAATTATTACAGAACTTCCAGAAGAAATTCATATTGTTGAAGATGAAACTGGGTCCAAAAAAATTACAAAAAGACGAACAATTAAAAAGCAAAAAGGAGAAAAGCAGGAACTCACTCATATTGTCACTGAAGAAGAAACAGGGAAGAAACCGCAGACTACAGTTACAGTTGAAGAAATTAACGCTCCCCAAGAAATGTTTGATGAATTCCCCATATTCGTCGAAGAACTTCCTGAAGAAATTAAAATCGAGGAAATTAAAGGTAGATGGGGACCTAAGAGCAAAACTGTAAAACGAAGAACAATAAAAAAACAACAGGGAGATAAGCAAGAAAATATTCATATCGTTATTATAGAAGAAGAAGGTAAAGAACCACAAACATCTATAACTGTAGAAGAACTTACGGTTCCTCTTGATCTATTGCCTCCAAGATTGCAAGAACCAAAACAAGAGATAATGGAGTTACCAGAAGAAGTAAAAATTATCGAAACAATTACACCCGAGGGTTTGAAAAAAGAAAAACTTAGGAAAAGGATATTTAAGAAAAAGAAAGATGGAAAAGAGGAGCAAACTGAAATTGTAACAATAGAAGAAGAAGGGAAGAAACCAAAAACTATTATAACCGTAACAGAAGAAGACATCCCAGAAGAAATTGTGAAAGAAGCCCCAATCCCAAAATCCCCAGAAGTGTTAATAAAATATATTCACGAACTGCCAGAAGAGGTTCATGAGCAGGAAATAATTGACGAAAAAGGTCAACCAAAGAAAAGAGTTGTAAAGAAACGCATTATTAAGAAACCCAAAGGCGAAAAGGATGAAATAACTGAAATTACTGTAACTGAAGAAGAAGGCAAAACACCACAAACTATTGTAACTGTTGAAGAAGTTTCTCCAAGCCACCAAAAAATTCCTCGGAAAAAAGTAGTTAAAAAGGAAAAAGTCAATGAACCGAGACAGCTCAGAAGAGAAGTATCGGTCTTATTGCCACTGGAAATTAAAGAAATCAAATTTGAAAAAGTAAAAATCATTGAGGCAAAGGATGTTCCGCTTTTTGGTGAAGTCAAACTGCGCAAACCTAAGAAACCTACGGAAAGAAAAGACACGGCTGCCAAAGTGCAGATTCCAAGACTTAAGAGTAGAATCCAATATATAACTTTCCCACCTTTAAACGAAAACGAACAACTACCTAGAATTTCTGTTTTGGAGCCCGTATATAGAGAAAATGGAGTATTATCTCGGAATGTCCAAGAAGCTCAAAAACTGCCAAAAAGTAAGAAACGCCGTCTTCGAGACAAAGATCTAGATGACAAAAATTTAGAAAAGTTAGATCTTGAACTAGACGAGCTCAAAAAGAAGGAATTAGAAAAAATTGACGAGGAATATAAATTTGATAAAAAGCCTCGTAAGAAACCAACATCTAAAGAAGTAGACAAACAAATCAAAATCGGGAAGGGTAATATTCAACATCCCGCTGAAGTCGAAGAACTTGTTAAACTTAAGAAAATCCCTGAGAAGCCCACAGAAACAGAAGAGCAACCAGAATTAAAACTTGTTAAGAAGCCTATTTCGACGGATGAACGAGGTAAAAAACCACCAGAAGGGGAAACAGAAAAAATTGTCTTTGAACCTTATGATATCGAACCTGAAAAATCAGAATTAGAAAAGTATGAACCACATAGACCCGAAGAAGAAGATAAAGAAGAAACCTTACCACAAAAAACTAAAATTCAGAGAAAGAAAAAGGTTAAACCATTGCCAGAATCTGAAGAAAGCATTATTGAACTTGGAGTTCCAAAACCAGCTATTGATGATGATCAACCAGGAATTTCGCTTCAATATAAACAAAAACCTAAACCAGATACCGAACCAGAAGAAATTAAACTTAAACCACATAGAAAAGATATTGCTGATCAAGAGTTCAAAGTAAATATTGATAGAGTTTTGAAACACGACGCAATAATTACATTTGAGGGGCCAGATGTTGATATCGATATGAAACCAGAAGAAGATTTAGATAAAGTTAAGCAAAAGAGAATCAAAAAAATTAAACGAAAAGGGTCTAAAATAGAATCAGCTCTGGAAGAAATACCTGTTCAAAAGGCGAGTTTTGAAGAACCAGATGAAGATAATTTAAGAATAGATACTCCTCGAACAGAAGAAACAGTGGAAAGTGTGCGTGAAGGAACAATAGAAGAAGATATATTTGAAATTCCCACGATTTTAGAGGAAAAAGAAAAGATTACAAAAAAGAAAAAAGTACTGAAAAAGAAGCCCACAGAACAGCCGCTTGTAGATGAAACCGTACCAGATGAATCCAGCCTAGAGCATTCAGAAGAGACTAAACCGGTGAAGAAAATTAAAAAGAAAATTATCGAAGATATGCCAGAGGAAACGTCAGATGAAAAACCAGAAGAAAAGCATCTTATAGTAAAACCAACAATCGGAGCAAAGCCTGAAGAAGAGATAGCTGAAGCGCCTAAAAAAACTAAAAGGGTTATACCGAAGAGAGAAGAAAAGAAAGAGAAAATTCCAAGGCTTAAAAGTCGAATAATACATATACCGTTCCCACCTCAAAATGAATCCGAAAAAGCTCCTCATATTACTGAACTTCCTGCAGTCTACCGAGATAACGGCATTCTTTCTCGTAGTTTAGAAGAGGCAGGAAAGGTACCTAAAAGGAAAAAAATTAAAATCAAGGATTATGAAAGAGAGTTAGGAGACTTGGAAAAATTGGATCTTGAAGTTGAAGAGTTACGGAAGAAGGAGTTGGAAACAATTGACAAGGATATATTTGCCAGACAAAAAGTGAAAAAACAAGACAAAAGTGAAAAAGATACAAAACTCAAAATAGGAGAAGGGAAAATTCCTGATGAACCTATTTCAAAAGAAGAAGTTTCTCTCAAGAAAATACCTGTGAAGAAACCTACAGATCAACCTGATGAAAGTAAAAAAATTATGCATAAACCAGAAAAAGAAACACCCATTACCGCTGAGTCTGAGAAAGAAGAATTAAAGGCTGAACCATTTGAACCATATGACATATTAAAGGAATCGCCAGAAAAAGAATTTTTCAAACCATCTGAACCAGAAGAAAAGGAAGGTATATTAAAAGATACGGAAAAAGTAAAGAAGCCTAAAAAGAAAAAAGAAAAGGTGCCTCCTGAAACAATTGAGGGTGAATTGGTCTTCGGAATACCTAAACCGACAGAAGAAGATAAAATTCCTGATGTTAAAATGAGGAAAAAACAGAAACCAAAACCCGAAGAAGGGGTAGAAGAAACTAAATTGAAACCACACAGGAAAGAAGAAAATGATGAAGTATATCAAGTGGAATGCGAGAATATTATGAAATTAGATGCGATTATTGCATTTGAAGCATCCGATGTCGACACGGAGGTTATACCAAAGGAAGACGTTGAAACTATCCAAACTAAAAAGAAAATTATTAAGAAAGTAAAGAAACTAAAAGAAAAACTACCAATCGAAGAAGATAATGAATATAAACCAGAAGATGTCCAGGTAGGAGATATAGAAGATCAGGAGCCAAAGAGCGAAGAAAATTTAATCTTTGACTTACCAGAAGTGAAAGACGTAGTGGAACACGTAGACGTAAGTGAAAAGGCTAAAAAGAAAACGACCAAAGTTAAAAAACCGGTACCACCCGAAATTAAAGAAATACAAGGAGATAAAACCAAACCCATTAAGTATGCAGTCAAGCGAGTGCCAATAGAAAAACCGCAAATTCCCGTAATAACAGAATTTAAACCTGAATTTGCAGAAATTAAATTAAAGAAAATTAAACCTCATGAACGAAAGCCTACAGAAGAAGTGACGGTTCCCAAAATTCGACTAAGGAGCAAATTGCAATTCTTGGAGTTTCCTCCATTTGGTCAAAAAGAACAAAGACCGATTGTAGCGGTTCTCGAACCAGTGTACAAAGACAACGGCATACTTTCAAGAAATGTAGAAGAAGCAAAGACAGTAAAACCGAAAAAGAAGAAGCTGGTTACCAGGATGAAAGAGCTTGAAAAGATTGATAAGGAGTTTGCGGACCTGAAAAAACCTTTAGAACAAGTTGATGAGGAATACAAACGGAAAAAAGAAAAACTGAAGGAAGAAAAGTTGATCCCTATAAAAATTGTTAGAATTGAGCATTTACCGCAGAAAGCGAAAGTTGTAGACCTGATGCCTAGGGCCGTCAATTATGCTGAAGTAAAACTTAAAAAATCTAAACAAATTAGTGCAAAGGAACCTACCCAAATGGTAGTTCCCAAACTGAGGCTTAAAAGCAGGATTAATTGGATAGATTTTCCACCCATGAACGAAGTCCTTCAACTTTTAAAAATCACTTATATTGGCTCTATAAAAGATAACGGCATTATTGCACGAAATGCCGAAGAAGCTGAGAAAATTAAGAAAACAAAACGAAGGAAGATGAAGGATATTGAAGAAAACGTTAAATCTCTTGAAAAACTTGACATTGAATTTGAGGAGCTCAAAAAGAACGAACCTGAGAAAGTCGATGAAGCATACAAGTATGATAGATTGCATAAGAAATCTCCAGAGCAGGAGGAAGTGGTACCGATTGAAATCAAGGTCGGTAAGGGTAAAATGCCGCCTGCAGAGGAAGAGCCGGAACAAGTTAAATTAAAGAAAATACCGGAAAAGCTTCCAGAGCAGCAGATTGAAGAAAAAGTTAAATTGATAAAGAAAGATCAAGCAAAAGAGAAACCCAAAGATGAGCTGCCCGAAAAGACAGTTGAGAAACCCGAATTTCAGCCATTTGACATACCACAGGATGATACTGATAAATTAAAATATGAACCGCCAGACTATCCAGAGGAAGATAAAGAAAGACCCGATAAAGAAAAGACAAAATATAAGAAAAAGAAGAGAGAAAAGCCAGTACCTGAAACAGAGGAAATGATATTGCAGAAGGGCATTCCAAAGAAAACCCTACCGGAAGAAGAAGAAAATGTTATACTAAGAGCACCTAGAAAGCCACTTCCCGAAGAAGGGCCTGAAGAACTTAAACTAAAACCGCATAAAAAAGAGCAAGACGATCAATTATTTAAAGTCACAGGCGAGACCGTTATGAAACATGATACGATTATACTATTTGAAGGACCTGATATAGATATGGAAATTTCACCAGAAACTACAGATGATAAAGAAAAGCCAAAGAAAAGGAAGGTTATTAAAAAAATTAAACGCAAAGGGTCTGCATCAGAAGTGAAAGAAGAAGAGGTTCTTAAAAGTGAACCCCTGGTATCCGAAATTGCTGATGAAGAAATTCCAAAAGAACAGGTATCGGAAGAGATCATACGAGTCAAACCCGAGGAGGTAAAAACGAAAGAAGGAGAAATAGATAAAGACGTTACAATTCAAGAGACGTTACCAAAGGAAGGTCCAACTGAAACGCAACCCAAATATAAAGAGGTGCCTGAAATCGTAGAAGATAAAGAAACTGAAAATACTGACACAATAGTGAAGAAGGTGAAAAAGACCATCCGAAAAGTTAAACCGAAAACAGAACAGGACATCGAAATTCTGGAAGAATTGGCTGAAACGGAAATTCAACCAGAGCTAATTTGTGAGGTACAAGAAATAATTCCGGAAGAACAAACTGAAGAAGCGAAGAAACCTGACAAGGAGGAAAGCAAACCTGAAGATTTGCCGGAAATAAAGCTTAAAAAGCCAAAGCGCCCTCTTCTAAAAACAGAAGAAAAAAAGGAAAAAATACCACGTCTAAAAAGCAGAATCAGTCACGTTCTTTTCCCCCCAGAAAACGAAATACAAAAAATACCAATTATAACTGAAATGCAGCCGGTTGTGCGTGATAATGGCATAATATCTAGAAATATTGAGGAAGCAGCAAAGATTAAGAAGCCTAAGCGGAGAAAATTGAAAGATATTGAAAAAGATTTAACAGACTTAGAAAAACTTGACCTTGAATATGAGGAGCAAAAGCCAATAGAACTTGAAAAGGTCGATGACGCCTTTAAATATGAAAAGAAACCTAAAGGAAAACAAGATAAAGTAGAAGAAAAGAAAGAACTTACTATTGGGAAAGGAAAAATTCCAGATATGACGGATGATGAAGAGGAGGTTAGGCTAAAGAAAGTCCCTAAAAAACCGACAGTAACGGATGAACTAGTTACTGATATTGAGAAGCAGAAGCAACCAGAACGTACAAAACCAAGTAAAACCAAAGAAGAAGGAGATGATAAAATTGCACCACTTCAATCTCTCGACACTGATGATGAGAAGGTCGATATACCAGAAGTCGAAGACCTACAATCTTCACAAGAAGGACCAGATCAGCCTGTGGAAATAAAATTACCTTCTAAAAAGAAGAAAAAGATCGAAGGTGGCAAAACTGTTGAGGATGTTACTCTCACACTTGTCCCACCTGAACAACCAGACAAAGAGGTTCCTGCAGATATAACTTTGAAACATGAAGAAAAACCTAAACCAGAGGAAGGTACCAAAGAAATAAAAGTTAAGTCATATGGTAAACCGGAAGAACATGAAAATGATCTGCAGACAGATGTTGAAAAACCAAAAGATTCGGCAGAAGCTGATAAAGAAAAGAAGAAAAAGAAGATTGCTAAAAAGTTAGAAGAGAAGAAACCGCAGGCGTTAGGTTTGAGGTTGAAGAGCAGAATAGTATATGTACAGTTTCCTCCCATTACTGAAGTGAAACAAACTCCCCTTGTAACGTTATTAGAACCAGTTGTTAAAGACAATGGAATTATTTCCAGAAATATCCAAGAAGCTGCCAAAGTCAAGCCAAAAAAGAAAAAGAAGCCAATTGAGGCGAAATTTGATGATTTGGAAAAACTAGATCAAGAACTGGAGGAACTTAAAAAAGGACGGGAAAAAGTTGATGATGAATTTAGGAAAAGGCCTAAGTCATCAAAGAAAGAAAAGCTTATACCAGTACCTATTGTAATCATTCAAATTAGGCCCCAAAAGGCAAAAGTTGTGGATCTTACACCAGAAGTAGTTAACTTTGCAGAAATTAAACTTAAAAAAGCCACAAAGAAGCCGGATGTTCAAGAACCAACTGAATTAAAAGTTCCCAAGCTGAAATTAAAAAGTCGCATTAACTGGATCGACTTTCCTCCAATCAATGAAATATTACAGGTGCTTCAAATTATTTCCATCGGGGCAATAAGGGAAAATGGTATTATCTCGAGGAACATTGAGGAAGCCGAAAAAGTAAAAAAGAAAAGACCGAAGAAATTCAAAGATGTTGACAAAGAATTAACAGATCTCGAAAAACTTGATCTTGAGTTTGAAGAACTCAAAAAGAAGGAACCTGAGAAGGTTGACGATGTCTACAAATATGAACGGAAACCAAAGGATAAACCTATAGAAAACCAAGAAGAAGCACAGCCTATAAAATTGGGTAAAGGTAAAAAAATTCCTGAAAAAGAAGAAGAAGTTGATACTGTCGTATTGAAAAAAAGACCGGAAAAGAAGGAAGATGAAACTCCTGAAGCTACCATAAAAATTAAACCTGTGAAACCTGAAGAGACAGAAGAATCTGGGAAAGAACCTAAGGGAGAGGTGAAAGCACCACCATTTGAACCATTCGAGTATAAACATGAAGATACTGAATATGACACTTTTGCACCACCAGATCAGGAAGTGCTCGAAAAGGAAAAGATTTCAAAGAAAAAACCTAGGAAAAAACCTGAAAAGCACGATGAACCGGCTCCGGAAACTGATGAAACGATCCTCGAAAAAGGAAAACCAAAACCATCTCAACCAGAAGAAGAAGAAACTACCATAATGAAAGCACCCAGAAAACCAAAAGCAGATGAGCAACCAGAAGAAATAAATCTTAAACCTATCAAAAAGATCCCAGAGCAAGACGAGGGTGAAGTGCTGTCTATTTCCAAACCACCCAAACTTGAAGAAACTAAAACGATTTCACCAAAACCAGATGACGAATTCGATTTGATGCCTATCAAAGATGATCTGAAGAAGAAAAAGAAATCGACTAAACCCGCAAAGAAAGTTTCAGATGAGAAACTAGCAACAGACGCTGAAGAGCCTGTTCTCGAGCAAAAACTCTTGGAGGACGATGTCGTGGAGGACGTCATTGTCAAAACTAAACCTAAAGTGTTAAAAGATGATGCTCCAGTTGATGTTGAAATTATATTAAAGAAGCAAGTACCAAAACAAGAAGATGAAGATATAGCAGAGTCCATTGTAATTAGGAAAAAACCAAAGCCACAAGAAGAAGTTAATATTGAGGTAATTATTCAACCTGAAAATGAAATAGAAGAGTTAATTGAGGAAAAAGTTGTTATTCGGAAGAGAAAGGTAAAAAAGCCAAAACCAGAAGATGAATTTGTTGAAATAAATGTAGAGAAAGAGGAGCCATTATCGACTCAACAAGTGGAAGAAATAATTGAAGAAGAAAAACGCGACGAATTCCCAGTTATCGTGGAAAAAGATGGGCCCACAATTGAAGAAATAGAATTTGTAGAAACACCAGAAGAATCTTCTACTTCATATATTCCTTCTGAATTGCCAATTGTTGAAGAGCCCAAGGAAGATGAACTATATATAGAAAAACCTCTGGTTGAGGAGGAAATAGTAGAAATAAAAGACGAAGTGGTTATTAAGAAAAAGGCAAAAAAGCCTAAACAAAAGTCTCCAGATGAAGATGTTGTTCAAACTGTTACTTTGAAAAAGAAGTCACCCAAAGATTTACCAGAAAATGAAATCGAAGCCAGTGTAATAATTGAGAAAATGACACCTTCCGTCCAACCAGAAGAACCATTAGATACTTCAGCGGAATTTACAGTAATTCAAGAAGTTCCCGAGAAAGTTGTACCTGCTGACGTTGAAACTAAAGAGGTTGCAATCAAAAAGAAGAAAACGAAAGCTCCAAAAAAACGAGAAGATCAACCTGAAGAAATCGCTCCTACACCTAAAGAATCGGCACAAGAAGATTCAGAAGTTACAGTTGACAAAGTTATCACCATTGCAAAACCTGACAAGGAATCGGAGCAACCTCCGGAAGATGCTGAATTTACAACTCAAATAATTACCCCATTAGCTCCTCAAGATGAAAAGCCAGAGGAAGATGTTGAAGTTAAAGTTATTCTTGACAAGCCCGCGCAGGAAGAAGTGAAAAAGTCTGTTAAGTCAGTCCCAGTGAAGCCATCAATTGAGAAAGAAGATGATGGTGATATAATTGTTGCAGAGCACATACCTATTGAGGAAGCAAAGGATAAATATCCAGAGCTAGAAGAAGTAACGGTTTCCATAAAGAAACCGAAGAAAATTAAAAAAGAAGAAGAAGCAACAGTAAATATAGTTCGTGCATCTGCTGAAGAGCAGCCAGACACAGAGGGCGAAGTTAGTGCAAGTTTCAGTTTTCCGGCAGATGGGGAAGGAAGTATCAAAAAGAGAAAAACCCACGAAGTTCCTGAAGAAAGTGCAGAGGTAGATCTGCAAATAAAGCAGTTGATACCTGATGGCGAAGTGGAAGAAGAAAAGCCACCACTACCAGATGACAAAGTACAAGTGGATCTCGAAATTTTACCAGAAAAGAATGAGCACGTTCCTATACTTGAAGGTGAAACCATCGAACCATTTTCATTTAAGTCTAAACCAGAAGATGAAGAAGTAGAAAATAATATTACTATTTCACCGAAACCCAAAAAGTTACCGGAAGAAGGCAAGGATGAAGTGACTATAAAGAAGCACGTTCCCGAAGATGAAACCAGTATTAAGAAGCACGTACCTATAACAGAAGAAGAAACTGCCGAAGAAGTTTTGATTACGCCTAAACCAAAAGATGAAGAAGTGGGAGAGAAGCTCAAGATTGCATTGAAACCCAAAGAGTTGCCGGAAGAAGGTAAGGATGAAGTGACTATAAAAAAACATGTTCCAGAAGATAAAATTACGGAAGAAATCATCATTAAGCCTAAAACAGAAGATGAAGTGGAAATCGATATTAAAATCGCACCGAAACGTGACAAATTGCACGAGGAAGGTGAAGATGAAATCACTGTGAAGAAGCATATTGTCACGCCGGAAGATGACACGACCGAAGAAGTTGTAATTAAGCCTAAACCAGAAGATCAGGACACTGAAACAACTGTAAAGAGATCCAAAAAAATTCCAAAAACGTCAGACGAAGGAAAAGATGAAATTATCATTAAAAAACATGTTCCTCAAAAAGAGGAACCTGAAGACGAGGAAACCGTAAATATTAAAAGGCCCTCAGAAGAGGAAACTGAAGAAACGTTTATGCAAAAGAAGCCAATAAAAGTTCCAAGTGAAGACGCGGAAGATGAAGTATCAGTAAAAAGGTATGTTCCAGTGGAAAATGAATCAGAGGAAGAAGTTAATTTCACTATGAAGCATTCCAAACCAGAGGAGAAACCTGAAGAAGTGGAGAATGAAATTACTATAAAACGGGAAAAGTCTCCAAAAGATGAACATGCTGAAATAAAAATAAAGAAAAAGGTAACAAAGAAACAACCTATTGAAGAAGCGGCCGATGAACTTACCGTTCAAAAACGGAAACCTGTAAGTAGGCCTTCAGCACCCGATGAAGAAGCAAAAGAAGATGACAAGACCGAAGAAGTTGTTATTAAGCCTATACCAGAAGATCAGGAAACTGAAACAACTTTAAAGAGGTCCAAAAAAATTCCGAAAAAGTCAGACGAAGGAAATGATGAAATTATCATTAAAAAACATGTTCCTCTAAAAGAGGAGCCTGAAGATGAGGAATCCATAAAAATCAAAAGGCCCTCAGAAGAAGAAACTGAAGAAACGTTTATGCAAAAGAAGCCAATAAAAATTCCAAGTGAAGACGCGGAAGATGAAGTATCAGTAAAAAGGTATGTTCCAGTGGAAAATGAATCAGAGGAAGAAGAAGTTAATTTCACTATGAAGCATTCCAAACCAGAGGGGAAACCTGAAGAAGTGGAGAATGAAATTACTATAAAACGGGAAAAGTCTCCAGAAGATGAACAAGCTGAAATAAAAATAAAGAAAAAGGTAACAAAGAAACAACCTATTGAAGAAGCGGCCGATGAACTTACCGTTCAAAAACTGAAGCCTGTACGTAGGCCTTCAGCACCCGAAGAAGAAGTAAAAGAAGAAGTAATCCCCTCTGTAACATTTAAGCCTAGAACGTCTAAAACCAAAGAACACGTAGAACAAGAATTCCGAATCTCATTAGACTCATACGCTGAGGAAGAAATCAGCTTGTCATCAAAAATAAAGCTAAAGAAGCCCAAAAGACAACTTACATTCGGAGAAGAGACTGCGGAAGAGTCAGTAAAAATTGTTGAAGAAGTTGAAAGTGATGGCCCTGCTATTGAAGAAATTATCGATGAAGGTAGTGATGCAGAAGAGCTTCCTTTGGATGACGATGAGGTATCTGAAAGTTTCCACGTTTCATTTAAAAGGAAACCATCAAGAAAATATTCTGTAGTACATGAGGACGAAGAAGATGTTAGCCTTAGTCTGAAGAAGCCACACAAACAGGACGACTATGGAGACGCCGAAATTGATATCAAGATTAAGCCTAAAAGAAGAGATTCTGTCTCTCTATCAGGTAAATATCATTAATTAATATCTTAATTTTAATACATATTTGAACGAAACGAATGACAAATATTTAGATTCAATAGGAACATAAAGGTGAATTACCTCACAATGATAATTATTATACTAGATTTGCTTTAACCAAGTGTCCCTTAACTCCGACAATAATAAAATAAAAAATAAATCGTGGTAGTCGATAATGAACAAATTGTTTGGTTAAAAATCTGACATCTGGCAAAAAATGACAATCAAAGATGTGAGATAATAGCAAAGCCTTAATGCCAAAAATTGTAATTTACCAATCAGACTAGAAGCATTTATTAGACTTCGGTTAACCTATCCAGGGAAAAAATTAAAGCAACGGATTTTTTAGGAAATATTTAATGTAGGATGTATAAGTATCATGACAAAAATATAAAAATAAGTGACAAATTCATGCTTTTCAAAAAATTTTGAGCCCCTTTTAAAGCACGCTATGCATAAAAACTAAAACTTAACATTCAGTAGGGATAATATTAAGACAGATGCATAACTCAGTCTGCAGTTTTGGTGCATCATTTTCAGATGACCAATCTGTTTATAAATGGCATATCCAGATAGAAGTAATATTCCAAAGACCACATCTAACTTTTCAAGTTTTAGAGCTGCATACAGACTAAACTGTCTTACAATATTTTTACATAAGCATAAGCTGATGAGAAATAAGATTTACCAATTCAGCGGGTGGCTGTTCTGAATGACACTGGGTATTCATGAAAAATAATGGCTCACCAAAAGTTGCATTCTCTTTGTAGTTGTGACTTTTCCAAATTTCATGACTTTACGATTTTCTGCCTTTTAAACACTGACTGGTCGAGTCTTCTTGTTGCAAAATTGGACAGTGAAATTTCGTCTCCTGAAACATATTCCGATAGATCAGCCTAATGCTCTTCAACAGTTTTATCAGTATCTTGGCCAGTTACAGCACCATCACCTGGAGCAATTATATCGACCTAGGCGCTCTCAGGCTCTGCCTTTTACAAAGATATTGATATGAAAAGACTCTAATTCATGGCACCCCCTATAAGGGACTACGAAACATAGAGCCATATAACAAACATAGAACTGACTATGATCTATAACTATAGGACTTCTCTCCACGTCGATGTGACAAAAGTTGGTTCATTACCCACATTAGCTCTTATTAACTTTTGTGTTAGCAAGAATTGTAATAGCAACTCACCTCTTGCGCTGATGTCTGTGCTTCCCTATAACGTAACTTAGAGGATAGCTTATTTTTATACGTTTTTGAAATAAATATGAACTTAATACATAAAATGGAAAAGATTTAAAATTTGTACACAACCAAATAAGGTAACCTAAACTATTCAGATTTTTATTTAAAGAATAGTTCATGTTTAAATAACTAAGGCTCTACCATAATCATCTTAGAAAATGTTCCCTACACACAAGAATTGAAATTTTCCTGATTATGACAAAATAATCTTAATTCGTCCAATATCCTTGGTTGAAATGTGATTAAATTATGCCAACGGAGGTTTAATAATGTTAATAATCAGCAAATCTGGTAAAAAAGAGGGCATTTTTTAAACACATATTGTACGAGAAAGATACTAACCATCTTAACACTTTTTAGAAGATGTATCCCTAAGTATTACCAAAGAAAAAGAAATTGAGAAGATAACCATTATCCATGAAGAAGAAGTCCAAAAGGGTGATGTGTACTATTCAGTAACCATTTATGATGCTGAAGCTGATCAAGCATGTGATCTTGTTGAAGGAGAAAAGGTCTACGTGATGGAAGCACAAGGTAAATGGCATTTTTATTATTAAAATACAAAGCAGATATAGTGTCTACCTGATCTAACAGCTACCTGAATTTTGACTAGGATCCTTATTCTATATACATGCATTGCCAGTTAAATTAGGTACATAATATTGAGCAGTCTCTTTTGTCCGAGGCACATTGTCTATTGCATATATTTGAACATATAAAGTAGATCATAGAGCTACCGCCTTTTGGTACCGATATATCAATTTATCAGATCTTAGGCGATTTCTTTAAAAATGCATAAAGAAGTATCACTTTATTTTATATTGTATAACACGTTTTTATTTTTTTTAACTATTATGAAATTTTAATTTAAGGCGAATGGTGGCTTGTAAAGAAGCACCTTACTGAAGACAGTGGCTGGGTGCCGGCAAAGATACTAATGGACGAACCACAATACATTCAATTTGTGCAAAAGAAGTTGAATGAGAAGATTGACAAGCTACCTGTACTTGAAAGTAAGTCGATATTTTAGCAATATAAATCGCCAAGTGTAAAAGAATAAAATAAATATATATATA
>MU191260.1:7695-36982 GCA_016904865.1 Pissodes strobi | reverse complement strand
CCTTATCTTAATTACTAGTATTTGTTTCTTCCCTTTATTCCCCTTTCTATCTTTAAATATACACGCCTAACCGTAATTTTCTTTACTTTGGTTAATAAACCCGAGATTTAACTTAAATTTATCTCCTTGACGAAGATACACCAAACTGTAATTCTCTTTGCTCAAGAATCAAGCTTTATTTTTTTTTGCTAATTAAGATAATTTTCTTTGCTCCAATTAATAATTCGAAACCTAAAATTTAACTTATTTTATTTTTGTAAATCAAAATCTAAGATTCAGCTTGCCTTTTTCTTGTCGGTCTATACTTTTATCATTTTTAAATGGCCGAAACAGGCTCGTAATTTATTAGAATATCGGGTATAATTTCATGAAATTCACGACGAGCAATGCGAAATTTTATTCCGAATATCGATTTGTTTAGGTACCTTTATTAGGGAACTCTCGCTTTCTTTCGGTAGATTTGGCGTTGCGTTGTCTTGTTCCTCATTTAGTTTTCTAGCCTCTAAGAAGAGTGCCTTTATGGTCAGATAGAGTCTGGTTAATAATTGATTAACGAAGACAGCGCTCAATCTGCTGATTTAATTTTAGTCGACCGCCGAAGGCATCATTTATTATTAGCGTACCTAGTTTTAGTTATAAACATAATTAGTTTGTAGAGCGGCACTGTGACGACAGACCATGGTTTGCGCGCCTAAATAAATAATCGAATGAAGGTCTTTTATTTATGTTACTTGCACTTAGCGATTTTCAAAAGTAAGAACGAAGATTTATATGTTTGATTAGTTCGGTTTGTTTTTTTTAACACCGGTTATATCGCGTAATATTTCTCTTTGAACCTCATAGCCACCACAAGGTGATCACGTTCGAGTGAACAAAGGAAACTAATTATTATTGGAAGTTTTTGTTCTACCTATAATATATAATCATATCGGTTTTTAATTGAGCGAAATAATTCGATTAATAATAGTTTTTTTTCATTTTCTTTTATTTTACCCTTATGTGTCAAGTAACTGAATAAAATTTCTGACTTCTAGAACAGAGTAGTCAGTACTAGTCGTAATATTTAGCGTAAGCAGTATAGAGTACTGGACACCCTTTAGTACATTCTCTCTACCATTTAACAGGAAAAATCGTCACCTTATTGTTTCTGTTTTCCTTATTGAATAATAAACCAACTTTCTATTTACTGAATTTGCCTGTGTTATTTAATTATTCCTGGATTACCAGAAACTAAGTATCTTTGGCTTAGTTTATTTGCGCTCTATCTTTGAAATGTTTTGGCGCCATTGACTCGCTATAGATAGATATGTTAGATTTATCGTTAGTCCTTAGTCTTTTTTGCGTCTCACTTTTCATTTTTTTTAATACTGGACCTACTTACTTGCCTTTCATTATTAAATGAATTCTCTAATTATTAAATTAATTCTTGGTTGTTATTTTATTTTCCATTTGTTCGTACTGATTAAATTCAATTCAACTTAAACAAATTAATTTCGAATTTATTTAAATAATTTTATCTTGGAAGTTGCGAAGCTTAGGCTAAAACGAGTACCATATTTCAGCTTTGGGGTATTTCTTGCTTGTGCCGTCTACAAGCCCGTGGCGCCTTATAAATAAAACCCACCCTTACTCTCCGGCATTAGAGCTAGGGCCTATTTGCACGCTTGAAGACGACTCGTTCTAGCCTACGCATCTTACTTGAAAATTCAGTTAATTTCAATTTCAAAATTTTTCTTATTTGCTATTATTCACCCTCGGTCTCTTCTAAGCTGAGGTGGAGGTTTTGCGCCATTTAGAAGAAAGAAAAAGCGTGGCAACTACTCTACCCTCTGATATATTTTTTACTTGCCAACCGCCCTACCAATTTTGTTACCTCTATAAAGATTTTTTGTGACTTTGTTGTTTAGATTAATTTTGCTTTAAAATCGACATTTGTGAGGTTATTAAAATTATTTATCTGAAAAAAAAACACAAAATCTAATTATTATTTATTAACGTGGTAATATTCAAAAATAGGTCGAATTTATAATACCGATTCTTGGGTAGTTTTCAAAAAAAAAGTTTTTTTTTTAAGTTCACGAGACTTTCGGCGAGACCGAGACCAACACCGAGACTCGAAGTTTCGAGACTTTGCTAGACCGAAACCTCAATAGTCTCGTCTCGGTGAGACTGAAGCACTAAATGTCATTACTCGGTAAGGTATCCCGGCAATGTTGACACATGTTTAAAAAATGTTAAAGTTCCGTCTAATATACACTTCTGTATTAGCAAGCATAAAGTAAATATTCACTTACCCAACTTTGTAATATTCAAGATAAGATGAATTTTTCTGAGTGGCCATGTATGGGGCATCCACTTGGTATATTGTAGGCACATATCGAACAGAACATTTTTGAGCTTGCGTAAATATTTTGTCAATAAGGTAATGAGCTAAAATTATGAAAGAACGGTAAATAAATAGTTCCTAAATTACACAAATCATAACGATGTTCGGTTCACACTTTTTGAGTCCACTAGAATCTAGTAATATTCTAGTTACAATAGGTTAAAACAACCGTAAAATTAAAAATAATAGGTACGTCTTAAAGCGTTACTAAAATTAGTCAATTATAACTATACAAATAGAAAACTTTAACGTTGTTTTAAGTTAAATAAAGGTAATCGAATATTAAGGTATCGATTAAAAAAAAACAAAGACAAGCCAATGCATGGTCTGAAACTCTGGCCTGTTCATAGAAATATAACGTTACAATTACGCTCCCTACGGCCGTCCTACAAGCTTGAAGACAATTCTCAGCAATTTCTCTTAGCGACTTAAAAAGAGATTACTTAATGTAAATTTTGAAGAGGTTGTATATGTTTAATATGAATATGAAATGAACACATGAAATGAAGATATGAGAGCTTTATCAGCATGATTGGTCTTCGAGGACCCAAAGCGAAAAAACACAATTTAGCCTGGTTCTTTTATTGGGCGAAAAAGAACAGTTTATTAAGTTTCTATATCTTTATGGAGTATCAAGCTAAGAAATAATTATCACCAAACAAATAATGTCTTTCTCGCTGTATAATATAAACATCTCTGCTCCACTGTGTTTGGTAGTGAAAAAATAGGAATAGATACAAAAGAGAACATTTCTACTAAGATGTCCATTTTCTCTGCGTGCTCAAGATTGGTAGGATTTCAAATATGCTTATGATATTTTAAATCCTAATTATTTACTTTTCTCAATTTTTTTTCAGTTGTCCTAATCTAGTAATCTTTAATTCTGTTTTTCGAAAAGAACGCGCTGTCTATTAATAGAACATTTTACAGGAAATTAATAATAATTTAGTTTTATTGAAAAATATTGCCATGTTTGCTTAACGCTTTAAAGACGTCATTATTTTATTTATTAAATAAATTTTGTTCTTTACTTTTACACATTTTGCTAATTCTTTTAAGGTATTTTTTTACGTTTTTTTGGGTGAACCCAAAACACACACAATATCATTGTTACCGTATGGTAACGCTAAAACTTAGTGAGATTGTGAACTACGTAACACTGGTGATATGATGTCTTGTAAAATATCCAAAGATAACTTGTAAAGTGCAAATTGTTTTCTCAAATTGAGGTTTCTCTCTTTTTTTAACGTAGAGATATTGTCATATGTTGGGGTCCAACGCTATCACGGTGCGTGAACGGTGTGTGAACTCCTAAAAACATTTAGCCTAACTGTCCTATCAACCTGAACTGAGAAAATATTATGTAAATATTCAAGATAAATTATAAACAAAGCGAGCGAAGAAATATGAACCTTAAAGTTGCAATGGTCTTTACTGTTCTGTAAGAGAAGTATTCTTCTACGCCTACTCAGCTGATTAATACAAGGAACTTCCTCAGTAAAGGAGGACACGTCACATAGAAAAAAAAACCTGTGAGACATTAATATGTTTAAAGTTTGCTAAAACCCAAAGCGAGAGAAATTTACAGGCAGAGCAAATAAAACACACAAAAAAAGAGAATCAATGTTTTACCTGTGAAAGGCTGTTTAAATCCGCTAGAATGCTAAAATCAGTTGGGCTGCAATGAAGATTAAAAAAAAATAGTAACCAGCCCCTGGAAGACACAAAACCATAAAATGGCACCGCATTAAAAACAAAAAGCAACTCACCTGACAAGTAGACGTTTCCGGGACCCCGGTCACAGGTCTTCAGAGCTGCACGCACATTACATTATTGACAAACACCATATCTTTATGGTCCAGCGAATTGCTTTCAAGTGGTCTAATACCTCAGTGGTTGGATGCTGTGTTTCTGATACGGCGCACGGTGGCGGCGCCGGCGGCAGCTCGAATTCGATTCGAGTGGCAAGACATGCATTTTTTATAGCTGTTTGTAAAAAGTTTTTTTTCTTGATTTTGGGCATGCCTTGGGTTAGTTTTGTGTGGTCGCGCCCCGGAGCGAGCGGAGGGACATGCGTGAAGTGAAAATGAAATGTAAGACAACTCTGAAGGCCTGTGATCTGGTCCATGCAATGTCTTCTACCTGACACAGACAATGGAAAATTGCAGTTATGAAACTAAGTCTAAGCACCAAACTAACAATACACCAAAAGCAGTAACAGCAAGTACTGCCTGAAAATCAAAATTAGATCCGGTAGAAGATCCCCCCCTTAAGGGTGTATGAAAAAACTTTTCTCCCACGACCCCGGTCTACGGATCAATATGGCTGACTTTTGAAGATGTCTTGTTCGATTTCCATCGGCACCGCAAACTCCACAATAAGTTCTTATAAGCTATATGCCATAACCTGTTCCCACGAAAAAAGGTGTCATCAGAAATCTATATTACTCATATGTTGTGATTTTTTCTTATTCAACTGCGTTGTACCCCGAGACCGGTATGCATGTTCGATATAAATAAATAGAAACAAATAAAATAAACAGGCCTTTATTTTATACTTGGCGAAGTTCAGCATAGCTGCTTGCTTAACCAAGTATTCAAAAACAAATTTCATTGGAATACATTATAAATTCGCAAGAAACAAATAACAAACTACATAAACACATTATAAGTATAGTGCAAAAAAGTAAATAAGTAAATCACAATACAAGTCACAATACAATTACAAATCACAGAAATCTATCCACATATTTTTTTAACAGTTAATCTTATAATTTTTTTTTAAACTGAAGAAAAGACATACTGTCAAACCCCCAAGCATTTCAATGTTTAAAAATTTAGGACCCACGTATGAAGAAGAGCGCTGAAAAAGAGCTGTATGGTGTTGGGGCACTTGATATTGGCGGAAAAATCTAGTGCTACGATTATGTATAGTATTTCTTAGTTGTAGTTTTTCATAAATGTATACGGGAGTTTTATTTTTCAAAAGCTTATACAAGAAAGAAGCAAAATGAAGCTTTACCCGGTCTTCAACATTCAACCACCTTAGTTCACAAAGCTTATGACTTACATGATATCGCAGTCTAAATCCATACACAAAACGAACACATGAGTTTTGAATCTTCTGAAGATTCCTCTTGCCAATAATATCCACAAATGGTACACAAACAAAATCGCAATAATTGCAATTTGAGCGAACTGATGTTTCACATAATTGTGTTTTTATATTAGCATTTAAAAAGTGCCGGCTTTTATATAAATTTCTTAAAGACATGTAACACCTTTGAACGACCTTGGAAAGATGAGACCTAAAACGAAGTTGTTGATCGAGTATCAGACCAAGTTCTTATATTCAGAGACCGATTTTATTTTGATGCCATTCATGTTTACCTATAAGCTTTGTGATGCCCATTCGCGGCCTGGTCTAAAGTACATAATTGCAGATTTGCTAGGATTGATTTTAAGACCATTACTGATAGAATAATTAAAAATACTTTGTAACCATCCATTAATCTTTACCACAGTACCCTCAGGGTTAGTTTTATCAATTTCCGCATATAATTGTGTGTCATCTGCGTACTGATGTATGGCACAATCTGCTACACAGTTATTAAGATCCATAGTAAAGATGACAAAAAGTAGCGGCCCCAAGATCGACCCCTGTGGAACTCCACAACATACATTCATTCTTTTTGATGGCTTCTTCTATAACAACTTTCTGCGCTATGCCAGTCAAATAGTGTTTTAAAAAATCTACTGTATTATATGAAAGTTTACTTAGAAGTAGATTATGATCGAGAACGTCGAAAGCCTTGCTGAAGTCCAGCAGGATCAAAACTGATGTTTTCCCCTTATCAATCTCAGAAACCAAGTCATCAATTACCTTGAGAAGTGCAGTGGATGGTCTTTTCGAAAACCTGACTGCCATACAGGCAAGAGCCTACTATTATTTAAAAAAGCAACTATTTCTGGGTAGAGAAGTTTCTCAAGTATTTTCGAGAGCACAGGTAAGAGACTAATAGGCCTCAAATCTCCAACACTTGAAACACTGGGTCCCTTTGGCAATGGCAACACAACCGCTTCTCTCCACTGCGTCGGGAAAACAGATTTTTCTACACAGAAATTAAAAATGTGAACCAAAAATTGAATAATAAAAGGACAGCACATTTTGATCATATCAAGATTCAAGCCATCTGAACCACGAGCATTTGACTTTAACGCATTAATCGCCTCTAAAACATTAGTATCAGCAAAAGGAGTAAATTGAAAA
The DNA here is from genome assembly GCA_016904865.1 of Pissodes strobi. Classification (NCBI taxonomy): domain Eukaryota; kingdom Metazoa; phylum Arthropoda; class Insecta; order Coleoptera; family Curculionidae; genus Pissodes; species Pissodes strobi. Next base: position 30,327 of record MU191260.1, on the reverse strand, counting down.
GTGTTATGTGTCGCTCTACCGTTTTTATAAAAGTTCAGAGTTTCTTGACTTACAATAGAAGACATTTCTATAACTGAATTAATAAAAAAAGAATTCATCTTATCTGGATCTGCTAAGTTTTGGGGCAAATTTACTTGACTTTTCTTTCTCCTATAAACGTTCATTTCCTCTAAACATTTCCATATTTTTTGCTTAGATCTGGCCCTGTTAATATATTCCAAATAGGCCCTTTTTCATTTCTTACGGATTGCGTGAAAAAGTTACGCGCTTGTTTATAGTCTTCCCAGTCTTGAATAAGTTTACTTTTTTTATATTTTGAGAGAAGTTGATTCCGATGTCTTTTCAAAATACGCAAATGATCTGTAAACCAGGGAGCTCAGGGCTTTGTAACATGTATATTTCGCAAAGATGCATGGACATCAAAAAGTTGTATGATATTAGAGACCAAAATATTAACTTTTTCGTCGATTGTTTCACAATCAAATATATTATCCCACGGGACATTTTGTAAATCGGACTCAAATCTTTTGATATCAAAATACTTAAAATCTCTATAATTTATAATTTTAGGTGATACCTTGGGAATTTTTTAAATTCAAATCACAATAAACTAAGTCGTGGTCGGTGATTCGTGCATCTCATAGTGGTTGACTTTTTCTTTAAGCTTAATGTTGGACAGAATAATTACATCAATAAGGCTAAATTTATCAGAGATAGATCGAGTGGGTTTTTCAACAATTTGGCACAAATTAAAATTTTCCAAAAAATCATCAAACGCCTTTGTAAGACTACCTTCATGTAATAGGTTAATATTTAAATCTCCCATCATTAAAATTTCATCGCATGAAGGTAGTATATCAGAAACAGAACTATTTATTATATTTAGAGCTTGTAAGGCATTAAAGCGTGGAGGTCTATAAAAAATACATATTCCCAAAGACATAAGATTGACCTTTGCACTTACCCAAATCTGTTTTACACCGATATTATCTGCTTGAACATCTACCTTCCCCTTCCATCCCTGTCACTTCGATAAAAATTATATCCCTTAATAGAGAACTGCAAATCCAGGATATTAGGATTAAGCCAGGTCTCAGTAATTCCCAATATATCAATATTCAAGTTCACCAAAACCCGTTCAACTGAAGAAATGCTTGGCAGAAGTGATCTTATGTTGACATGACCTACCCTTAACTTATCAGCTAAGGAATATTTTTTATTTTGATTAGACATTGCGATTAGAAAAAAAAATAAAAAGCTATACACTATCAGGCAAATAAATACTTATGTATAAAGTAAAAAATATATATATAAAAATAGAAATTGATATCTAATTAACAATTTTCTCCAATTCCATTTCGCTTTTAATAATCACATACCTATCACCATCGTTTCTTCGAGCCAGGATCCTTCCATTTCTATGCCATATATACTTGTGTGTATTTTTCAGCAGCTTCTTTGTTCTCTTAAAAAGAATGTAGCTCTCTTTAGTCATCTCCTCTTCAACAAAAATTGGCACTGATGTGTCGTTGATATTCATACTCCGACAAGTAATCTTATCCTTTGCAGCTCTGGCTCTGAGAAGACGGTTCTTTAGATCATCCGACCTTAAAGTTACCACAGACTTAACACCATTTTTTAAGGAAATATGGTGCACACTCTGTATGTCACTCTGTTTAAAATCAGGACATAATCCATGAAGTAACTTGACCAAAGACTCCTCTTTATTCTCTGCTTCGTAGGTAGAGATGATACCAGTAATGCAGATATTGTTCTTCAGTTTGGCATTTTCCTGAATATTTAAAGCGGCTTTAAGTTTGTGCACCTCCTTTTTAAGCTCATCATTATCTTTGGATACCTCAGAGATCATATCCGACAGCACTTTCCCACGTCGCAACTCCTCTTCATACTTTTCATTGAGAAAGTCCATTGATCTCCTCATCTCTCCCACTTCAGTTTGCAAATCACGAATCAGCACTTTTAATTCTAGTGTGTCCGATGACAACGTGTAAGAGCCAGAGGGAGCAAGGGTTGCTGATGATCTTCTATTTTGATCACCAATGACTTCATCTCGCTCCTGCAATACACCAAGCTGTGAAAACCGCCCGGACAATCGACGCGATGTCGCAGAAGTACACTCCTCGCAAATCCAAGGTGTCTTTCGTTCTTGCATTAGGCGTGCATCCACCTCCAACACTCTTCCACAAGCCAGGTGAAAAAGGCCATTGCAGGTGCCACAGCATAGTTTGATTTTCTTCCCAATCGTTTTATTAAACTGCTTACAGCTCTTTGGATGAGTCATATCAAAAATTGGAAATTAATTTAATTTAACGAAAACAGCAGCAAATACGAGATAATCGTATAATCGCGCTGCCTTTCGTCGTGCTCACAGATCGCAGTGCACGCAGCGGGTCTCGACAAAATACTGAGATTTTGAAGGAAAATACCTGATTTGAAGACGACTAATTTCGTGCAAATGTTCAAGTACCCCTTGTCTTTGGATTCACAAGCCACAAAGTAATTTAAACACCACTAAATAAACTTATTTTCAAGATATTTATAGGACAATTTAATAAACAAGCCCATTCGATTCACGTGCCACGTTGCCACATATCGTACCCGTAATGTTTCATATTAATCCACAGCAAACGGTCCCAAAGACAAATATTTATAAATATGATATCAATAGCATGGTGGTTTGGTCCACCGATAGATTTGCTAAAACACGAATTCTACGACAAGCACAAGGCAAAAATCCCAACTTCAGATGACAATTTGCTTCCCGAAATGTCATAACTGTGCATGTGCAAAAGAAATTAATAAAATTGAATGCGATATTGTAGAAGATTATTTCAGATCCGAAATAATAGGACATTTTATGATGGCAGATATCCGCAATTATCTTTCACCACAAAGCAATAATTGCAAGAAAATTAATTGTTATATCGTGAGCTTGTTTTCATTGTTATTTTCAGTCTCCTCTACACTTTAAAGGCTCTAATCAACCCCATTTTTTGAGGAAAGTTAAAATACAAGCGAATTAAATAGATAAAAGTTTTCATTATCAAATGGACAGTGAAAAACGTTCTCAAAAACCAAAGAGAACGAGGACAGTCCGTCTAAGGATCTACTCAACGAAGACCCAAGGGAATCCATACAAAATGCACTAAATTTAAGATCTAACACACCTACGCAATTTTATAAAATTAATTAACTACCGGAACAAATCTCAAGCGAAGCGAACGTCGTTGGCTAGCATGCTTCTCAAACCCACTTAATATTAAATATTTGCTTTTTATAGCAAGCACATGTGTGATTCCCTACTCCCTTTCCATGAGACACTGAAATAAAATGATACTGCCGAAACAGACGGTCAAATTGTTGCAACGAGTTACGGCTGAAAATTGCCTTTCTTTTGAAATTTAACCGATATTTACTAAATCTCTATGACAATGAGTTCAGCTGATTTCTTGACAAAATGTTGGATGAAAATTTTGAAAACAAGAAACGTTGGAACAGCGTTGGAGTTGCAAACGACTTGGAATCATTTTCGTGATAACTTAAACTTCATTAATAGTTTTGAAATACCTCGTCATGTTATCATATCATCACAATGTTCCATTCAACTACATGGATTTGGAGATGCAAGTCAAAAGGCATATGGTGCGTGCATCTATCTGCGCAGTATCGATCTTTCTGGCAATATTAGTATTAATCTTCTTTGCGCCAAATCCAAGGTAACTCCGATTAAAAGTACCACCACTCTTCCCAGACTCGAACTTTGTGCTTGTCTTCTATTGGCAAATCTAAGCCATAAGGTGAGATCTTCTTTGAATATTAATATCTCTGAATACCTTTATTATTCTGACTCTACTGTAGCATTATCTTGGCGAAAATCAGAACCTGTAAGATGGAAACTATTTGTTGGAAACAGAGTGGCGGAAATTCAGTAGCTTACAAAGGTTGAAGAGTGGCATCATATCAAATCTGAGGAAAATCCCGCTGATATAGTTTCACGTGGTGTTGATCTTAAAACTCTACATAACTCTTGGTTATGGTGGCTCCATGGCTTTCTTCTGATTTTGCTGAATGGCCCATCGACAATATTAGGTTGAGCGAAGCTGACGCTCCTGAATCAAGACCCCAAATCGTAGCTTTAGTTACATCGATCGATGAATTTAAACCATTTCAACAGTTCTCATCATTTCAAAAAATGTGTCGAGTGTTTGCTTATTGTTTCAGGTTTATCTCAAACTTAAGATCCAAACATAATAATATACGTGCTACGGGTAACTTATCTGTAGAGGATTTAATGCTATCCTCACAATATCTAATTCGTCTAGCTCAAAGATAAGCATTTTCTCTTGAAATAAATGTTTTATCTTCTGACAAAGCTCTACCTTCCGGAAGTAAACTGTTAAATTTAAACCCTTTTATCGACCAGAATAATTTGCTAAGAGTTGGAGGTAGATTGATTAACTCTCATTTTGATACTGATAAAGTCCATCCTATTATCTTACCAAATCACCATGACATATCCAGGTTAATAGCTGTAGATGAACACAAAAAACTTATGCTCTTCGAGAGAGATACTGGCCATTGCCGGGCCGCAATTTAGTGAAAAAGGTTGTTCATAACTGTGTCGATTGTTCACGTGCAAATCCTAAGCCTTTAAATCAAATAATGGGCGCGTTGCTTAAAGAGAGACTAAGTGGTTCTTACCCTTTTTAAACTACTGATGTGGACTGTGCTGGTCCTTTCCAATTGCGTGATCGTGTAACCAGGAGCTTTAAAATTACTAAAGCATATGTGGCTATATTTATGTGTTTCCTTACTGTTCATGCTCGCAAGTTATTAGAATGGACATAATTACAAACAGTAAGTGTTCATGCTCGGACAAGGACAATTTAGGACTTAAAATGCGTGTCGTCTAATTCCCAGATTTCCCCGAAGCAGTGGCAACCGCGCAAGACAATCCAGGGAGCCCGCCTACGACTTGTCACCCGGGCGAGCTTTCCTTCTTCTTCTACGAGCCGTCGGCCGATGTGGTTAGGTTAGGATTAGATAATTAGAAAATACAGTCCACAGTTAGAAAGTTAATTAGTTTTTTTACTTTAATACCTTTAGTCGACAAGAGAAAGTACCTACGATAAAGATCGTACACTTACTAAAGCCATTCACATAGAACTAGTGACCGATCTTACCTCTAACTGTTTTATAGCAGCACTCCGCAGATTTATAGCCAGAAGAGGCAAGCCATATTCCATCCACTTTGATAACGGGACAAATTTTGTCGGGGCTAAAACCCAGTTAGAGGATTTAAGTAAATTTCTAAATAATGATTTAAACTAGAAAACCATATTTGATTTTGCTACGAATGAAGGAATCAAATGGTGTTGCACCGCACTTTGGTGGATTATGGGAATCAGGGGTTCGTAGTATAAAATCACATTTGAATAAGGTCATTAGAACATCAATGCTTACATATGAAAACCTTTTAACCGTATTAACGCAAGTTGAGGCAATTCTTAACTACAGGCCGTTATATCCCATGTCTCCAGATCCTTTCGATTTAAATCCTATTACACCCTCTCATTTCCTTATCGGGGGTTCACTTACATCACTGCTGGACCAACCTCTACAATGTATACCTGACACTCGTTTAGATATCTATCAAAAAATCCAGAAGCTGATGCAAACTTTCTGGGATCAATGGCGTCGAGGTTACCTTGCAGAGCTGCAAGTCAGGACAAAATGGAAAGTTAGAAGCCCTTCTATTCAAAAGGGAGATATGGTTATTGTTAAAGAAGATAATCTACGCCCGTGCCACTGGAAGTTAGGTCGTATAATGGCAGTTTATAACGGACCTGACAATATACCGCGGGTAGTGAAAGTTTTGTGTTCAAACGGAGAAGTGAAAAGACCTATTACGAAAATATGTCCCTTACCAGTGGAACAGACTAACTCTTCGGGATTTTCCCACTTTCGTAGTAGTTCATTGATTCGGTCTGGTGTTGAAGTGAGACTCTTGTGTTGAAAGACCTTTATCTTTCAAGGTGGGCGGTATGTTCATAGTGACTATAATAAAATCCGCGCACGCCAATGCTCGGCACCACCACCTCCGCTCTCCTCTCATAACCGGTTGGACTACCCGGTCTTCTTGGAAAGCAAGGCCAGGAGTCAAAGTGTTTATTACTATCCAGCAACATTGTTAACATTTGGGCTATAGTTAGCCGTTCCTGAGAAAATATCTGTCAATTTTAATTATAGGTTAAAATATGTGAAAAATAGAACAAGATCAAATTAATTGTCAAGATATTGAATTTATTCTCCAAATTATCAGAACCTTTTAAATATGAATAGAGGCAATATCTAGACTATAAATACCTCTGAAATTTACTTCCACATCGTATTTGTATCAAACTAAATATATATCCTGAAATTTTAACAATATAAACAACCAATTCAACATGTTGCAGTTTTCCTTGTATGTTTCGCCTTTTAATAATAATTGGCATAGACTCCGCAAAAATAATATAAAAAAAATAAGAAAATTTGAGTTTGATATGTCTGATAGAGTATAAAAGAAATTTATACCAACCTGATGAGATCTGCGACTGGAATCCGAACCACTCATTGTGCATTTTCTCAATTCCATTCTCAAGTGTCATGAAAAAATTAGTTACCCCTTTCTTTGAAATTTTTTCTCGATAAATTTTACGACGCCAGTATTCATCAGTCCTATCGTTCGCCTCCTAAAAATCAACAGTATCTTAGTTTTATTATGTTTTAATGGAATCGGTTTTTTTGGTGCATTCTTATTTCCACAATTTATAATAATAGCTTAACGTATTTCGCCGACAGTGCAGTGTAGATAAAGGCAGAAGTGAGACATTAAATAAAACAACTAGGTAAAAACCAAGCTTGTCCCTCCTAGGTGGAGGACATTATTGCACTCCGCCGGAGGTGCGCAGTAGTCAAGAGGGCTTTAGGCAACTATAGACAGCTTTAATCAGGTCTGTACACACCTTTAGACAGGTTTAGACAGGTCTGTATACAGCTTAGACAGGTCTGTATACAGCTTATACAGGTCGGTATACAGCTTAGACAGATCTGTATAGAGCTTCGACAGGTCTGTATACAGCTTAGATAGGTCTGCATATAGGTTATACAGGTCTGTATATAGCTTAGACAGGTCTGCATAGAGCTTAGACAGCTCTTGACTACAGCGCATCTCCTCCACGACGGAGTGATACAGAACGCATCATTTTACTCTACTAGCAGTCTCCCTAACCTCCGCACTGCAACGGGAATGGCAAGGGGAAGCTATTCCATTAAATATCCCTAGTAGACATTAAAAAGACATAACCACTGATCATTAGCTTCGGAATCCAGGATCCTGCAAGGGAACAACAGGCAAGGCCTCACAACACAACTTGTAGAACGCTAGTATAAATTGGAACAATGTCTACTAAGATAATATCTAGGCCGTTATGTTAATTTCTCACTTACCAAAAAATAATACCGGTTGTAACTAACATCGTGAACGCCAATATCAAATTTGGAATTATACAAATCCTCAAAGGTGTTGATTATATTGGATGTCCCCTGAAGGAATACGATGATGCTGGCAGAATATGCGTTGAAGATTACTAAAAAACTGAGATACGTGACGGCTATTGATATTCTTCCGGAGAGAGAGTTTAAGTTCAGGTTCCACGACTTCTGAAGGATTGCTGATAGAAACATCATCATTATATCAACAATGGAGGCATCGTCTCTATAAAAATAAAAATATATATTAATCCGAGCCTATTTTTCTATATTTACATTTACTTTACTTACAGATGAGAAACTATAATAGCCAATTTTAATTGATTACCCTAATTAGCAAAGAGCGGCGGTACTAAAACCCAGGTTGGAATTTATAAAACATGTAAAAACGATAATTGTCACATTAAAATTTTCGGCGACTTATTTTAATAGCTGAACACCTGCTAATTCAATATTTTTCGAGGAAAATCAAGCCTTGAAAGACGGTATAAAAAGCTAAAAATCTTTGGGAAAGATTTAGTCTGAAATATTTATCCACATTCTCCATGCATAAAAATTGAAATGTTGACAAGGAGCCAAATATTTTCCATATATTTAAAGATATGATCTTATTTAACGGTGAAATGATTAAATCAACTAAATATATTTTTTTAGAAACACAGAGCCTGGAAGGGTGCAAAGTGGTAAGTTACTCATCTCGTTCACAAAACCTTGGTGGCGTGACGGTTACACCAGTTAAAGAAATTGTAAAATTTAGATAGGTATTGGTAGGAAAGTGCATTGAGCCATGTATTATATTAATAGTTTCTGACATTGTTCTAGCGGAGGATTTTAGTGTGCTTCTGTACACAGATCAGAAGGAAGCTGTAGCGTTCACGGATTTGCTTAGTATCTATGGTTTTCAACAGATATCACACGTGGTGAATACTGCTTGGACAAGGTATTTGTAAATTTTAGTTTAGAATATGTTAGATTGGGACATACAAATTAGGAGAGCACATTTCTAGGTTTCTTGAACATTTCATTACAAAAACTACAGAGTTTTAAAGCTACAACTTACTTTCTATTCCTTATCATATAAGCCGTAACCTGCGCTCCCACCCTTACTAGAGCTGATTACGTAACCGCACATCACAGGGGGCACATATTTTAAACAGAATTTTTCTCTGACACCGGTACTTTTACTTTTTCGGCCCCTTTTCGGGCATAGTGACGTTCTACAAATTGTGATGATTATATGTAACTGTTCAAAAACCATTTTTGAACACGTCTTCAAATCTAACGATTTAGTTTTGTACAATTTAACATTCCACACCACTGTCCTCGCATTCCAAACAAATTAAAATCCATGCGATACTACTAGCGCCATCTGTTGTAACCACGTTTACTCATCTGAAACTGGCCGCGTATCCTACGCTATCTGACCAATCATAGCGCTTCCCGCTATACCCCGGCGACCGAGTCGACCAATCACTGTCTCTTAACGGAGGTAATCAAGTTAGCTCCTAAATTTCCGATCTTTAACAATCAATTTTTATAAAAATTAGTTAACGTATTTCGACCGGATTTGTATTAAAATTCATAATATTAATTTAGACAATCGGTCATGTTAAGTTTTTACACAATATCTCTGTATTTACATTATTGCCCTTTCCATTCCCGAAGCGATGCATCTTCTCCCACCAGAAGGGGCGGTAACAACTTCTTCAAGTTGATCTAGTTTACAAGTTCTAGAAGTACAAAGTACGAAGTAGTCTCTTGAACCTCGACCACGTAAGTCGCTCTAAAGTCGCTGTTCCCACCGACATGGCGCGCAAGCCGCCATGTCGGCCAGTTTTCACGTTTTGAGACCTCATAATCTATCTAGTTCGTTACTCAAGTGATATAGTGATATCCTGGCATAATCATCATCATATCAAGCCTACAACAAGGTATTTATCGGCAAACTTTCTGCTGTTATTCTCACGCCGCACAGTAGACCGAAGCCATGCATTTGTCTGGACATTTGTCCGCTTTTTCAAACTACCTATTTCCGGATTTTCATTTTACATCATGATTGTACAGAATTTCCCTTATTACAAAATACATACAACACAGTTTTTTTTGTTCTCGGTTTGAGTGAAAGAAGTCTCATTTGTGAACAATTTTCTTCTATTAATTTTATGGGCTAGATATGGAAATCGAAAAAGAAGATTTTTCGTTGCTTTTTAATTTGGTTTCGAAACTTTGATGCAAATATCTTTTAAATAGATTGACTACTTAAACTAAAAAATGATATATAAAAAGTGCGGCTATTAATATTAAATTGATTTATTTTTTTTTGTATTGGCTATGTAAAAAGAAAAAATAAAATAATATATGTTGACTTAAGAAAAAATGTTTAAAGATGTACAACTTAAATACATATTTTTCTAAAAGACTAACTGTTTAACAAAATAATCATTTAAAAATTATGTGCAACTAGGCGCAACTTTAGGGTAAATAGAGTAATTTGTGAAGTGATGCATTGGCAGAAATTGTTGGTTGGTTCCAAAGTTCACATAATTAATACCTATATACTTTTTTGGAATTTAAATATCACTGCATATAATTTTTCACAAATTTATTGTTAAGTCGGCGCAATTTTAGCCTAAGAAAGTAATTTTGCGGAATCATCTTATCATTGCCTTGAAGTAGCAGTAAACATTTAAATTGACATTTTCGGCCCTTATTATTGCCTAATTATTGTATTTTCAAAACTTCTATTTGAAATGAAGGTGTTTAAAACTAATGGTGATTTATATCAAGAACTAGTATCTACGGGTATAGACAAAATAACACATTATTTAAAAAAAAAAATGGCAAAATATCGTTTAGGTGTTGCATTTGTTGACCCTATTTTCTCGCAAACAGTTAAAGTTAGGTATAGGGTATGCTTTATACAATATACTTAAAATTTCATGTAGAATCGAGATATCCGAAAATATATAGGGCTTTCCGAGAGGCTTTCCATTACACAAATATAAGTTGAAAAAACGTTAGTGTTTTGTTTTATTTTTAAAATAGACAAAGACTTGCTAGTTAATTATACAAAATGATTTTTGATTCATTTTGATATCTTTAAAAACAAATAAGTTACAGCTGATTAAAATGATATCAAAGATAAAAAAACTCTCGATACTTTTTTGTCGAAAAAACGCTCGGTCGATTAGTATTTTCATCAGTGCAATATTTGTTGTGTATAACGTTCTGTACATATCTTCAACTCTTTATGAAATATTGGTAGTTGAAAAAGTGTCATTTTCGAACTTTAAATTATAGCAAAATGGTTAGTTTGGGTTAGTTTTTCACAAGCTATCTAATGATGTCAAATTTCAGTTTAATGTAAAATGTTAAAATCTATCAAAGTTGAAATTAGCCTCATTCGCTAGCTCTTAAAAAACTAGTCATGAAAAATTCGACACACTGTATTATTTATAAACTGTTCACATTTATTGTTTTGACTAAATGTTAAATTTCATAATTAATTAAAATCATATTGTGTTTTTCCTTAAACGAACCAAAATTCGCAAAGTCAAACTTGTAGTTGCATTGGGTTATGAACTATAATAGTCAATGCCTGTAATTAAAAATTGTCCGCCATTTTGAATTCTTAGTTAATATTAAAGTTTATTTTATTGTAAAGGTTTTCTGTCCAAATTAGTCAAAATTATTGAAATCGGACTTTTTGTTGCCAAGTTATAATTAATGTCCCTATTTTCCTATACCTCGATCCACTGTGCGCCGTGCAATGGCGTCCCAATTGGTTTCATCCATGGGAGTTCCACAATCTAGCCCTGTCTCGAACCACTCAATCGAGCCTAGTCTCGGAATCTCAAGTAAGTAAACGCACATGTTTACAATCACATTCTCACAAAGCATACAGAAAGGTATTTATCGGCATCTTGACTGCCATTATGTAGACCCACTGATCTCTAGTACTAAGCCTGCAAAAAGATATTTTTCGGCATCTTTACTGCCATTATGGAGACCCACTGATCTCTAATTCTCAAGGGCTGTACCATGCGCAGTACAGTCCTCAATGGTCTTGCCCATGGGATTTTCAAGATTCTATATCACGAGTATACCACTGGATTGCTATACTCTTTGCCTTATTCTAATATATGGATTACTCTGCATTTCTCTGCATACCTACTCATGCCTTATTCTAATATTAGGATTAAACGGCACTAGTCTGCCAATTTACTCAAGTTATCACAAGGCTGTATCCCCTACGCGGATCTCAGCTTACTTATGCTACCAGTATAGCATATTTACTAATCATTCATGCGTGTACCAATAAGCCGCATTCACAAGGCATTCATGTCATGCCATATGCATTAACTGCATACCATAGTCAAACCACTACATTCCAGTCACTCTTGTTTGCAAGAAATTGAACTACATTGTAAATAGAAGCTAGCCATAGATCTAGTAAGTGTTTTTCAAAGTGACTTTCCCCCAGTGTTGGAAGATAACCTCCTGAACATTGAACGTTTCTCGTCAATGGTGTTCATAGTGTACATATTAGCTTTTAGGTGGACTGTAGGTAATATTAATCCTGTTATTATTGCTTGTATATTATTATATTTCATATCAAAGCTAAATCGGCTAACATAGTTGATAAGTAGCTGTTCCGCAGGAACTCTAACAAACATTTAACTGTACATAGCTTCAAGGTTATGTTTATAAACATATATTAGTATAGTATTAGCACTGTTTATGCATTGCTTTAGATTTTAAGTGTTTTATTTATGTCATATTATTCAAGGTGGAAACTTTGCCTCGACTGATATTGTTTACATCGTAGCACTGACTACGTACAATAATTCACCGTTTATATTTTCTGTATTTATGAGCTTCTAGTTATTTTCAAGCAAAGTAACTTATTAAAATATTCATATAATGCTTTTTTGTTTTATTTACAAAATGACTTTAGAGCTAGCCCTATGGTAAAAATTTAGTGCCTAAGAGCACATCTCTTTTTGTTCAGAAAATCGACCAAGATCGACTCTGAAACAGTAACTACTTTTCGTGGCACCTTGTGTGTATAGTAACGCGTTACCTAACGTGGAGACTTGTTTCAGACTGACTAGCTTTTTCCTCAGTCAATCAGGTGCTATCTCGAGTGAAGACTGTTTTTTGACTATCTTTTCAGGCTGACTTTTACCCGAGGCGCCTTTTGGGCTTAGTAACGTGCTATCGCCAGTGAAGAATATTTTCTTGACTAAATCTTTCCCAAAGATTTTTAGCTTTTCATACCATCTTTCAAGGCTTGTTTTTTCCTCGAAAAATCTGGAATTAGCAGGTGTCCAGCTAGTAAAATGTCATTACTAAGAACACTTAAAATTTCTAAGTCGCCGAAAATTATAATGTGGCAATTAGCGTTTTTACATCTTTTGAAAAATTCCAATCTCGGTTTTAGTAACGCCGCGCCGCTCTTTGCTAATTAGGGTAATTAGAATTGGCTATTGTAGTTAACATGATTTTTAAATTCCGATCTCGGCTTTTATTACCACCGCGTTTTCTTAAATAGGGTAATTAAAATTGTTTATTCGAATTAATATGGTTTTTACATTCCAATCTCTGCTTTTGTCTTGCCGACTTTTTGTAATTGAACCCCTCACCGTCCCAGGTTTAGAGCAAGATCCTTTATTGAAATGCCCAATTATGTGTGCAATAGTTTTTACAGGTAGGTAATCTAATTACGCGTTATAAGACAATTGAACTAGAAATTAAAAATCAGCTTCTATCTATAATAATATAATCATTATTATTAACTAAAATTCATTTGTTCGCATTAGATGAGCTCTAAGTTCCGTTCCTAACAAGCTGCGCCCTACTGGCCATTAAATAACTATATTACCTCAAATTAACCGATTTCTGTTCCTGCATTAAAATAATAGATAAAACAGCTACTCCAATCAGCATGATGACTCCAATACAATACCACGATATTAGATCAAAGGGCTTAATATAGACATTTTGCACTAGCGATATAGGTGGAGCTCTGAACGTAAATCCAATATTATCTGGCGTGGTTGGACCGAAAAATCGAAAAAACCGGAGTCTATTATGCTCTATCCATCCTGTTACCCCTGAAAAGTAAAAAATTAAAACATTTATATTAAATAGTAGATACATGGATCTTGTGATACAGGTATCTCTGATTTTGCATATTTGAGCCAAAAAAGAGCCTCCAATGTTTGTGTAGTTTTGAGATTAATTGGCTTAGGCAGAGGTCTTGGTGCAAGGTTGCGAAACGTTGCATATTGTTCATTTATTGAAAGATTTAAAGAGCACAGTCAGGAAAGATGCAAATTGCCGACGTGCAGAAGGTACAAGGTACAAGCGAAAAATTTAATAGGAACTTTAGTGTGTTCTGGCGTTCCGACCAAATACTATTTCCCACCGAAATTAATGCAAACACGAGCCCTACATTGTATGCATTGCCCTCCATTCGCTCCATGACCTAAACAAACAGAATTAAACCAACTCAAACGAAAACAAATTAATGTACAAAAATCTGTTACATAGAATAATTGACTTCTTATAATAATAATAATAATAATAATAATAATAAGCCTTTATTTCCAACAGGTTAAATACCCAATTACAGGAAATTCAAAGTATATATAAGAAGAAGTTATATAAAGAAAAAGAAGTTATAGTATATCTAAAGTAAATTACAAAATTACAAAACCACAATAGAAGACTACAAACAAAATATACAATAGAAAACAATGAAGAAAGATCAATTTAGCGATGTTCAACATTTAATCTCCGGCATCGACCGTGCGCATGTGATTTAAAATAAAAGTTAAATTATCGTTGTGAATGTCACACGTGTCACCAATGGAATTAAAGTTCTTACACATAAAGTAAATTGGACTATGATATAGTATGTTGGATCGGGCGGTGTCCAAGTTGAAGGCAAGTCGCTGTCTGGATTCAGGGCGTGGTACACGAAAGGAAATTCTTTGTAAAAGAGAAGGACAATCGATAATGTTGTTCAGTAACTTAAATAGAAATTTTACGGATTGCATCTCTCTCCTTTTCGCAAGAGGCAGTTCGCCATACCTCGTGAGCAGTGTATAATGGTCGAAGCCCCTTGCAGGGTAGACACCATCATCCTTTAGCGCCTGGCACTTAAGGAATCGCCGCTGAACTGATTCCAGTAGTTGAGTGTGGCAGTCGTAGATCGGGAACCAGACAAGAGAACCATAGTCCAGCCTGCAGTTGACAAAGGCGTAATAAAGAATTATGGCAGTTGCGGTCCTTATAAACAGTTTGCAGTTTCGAAGCACAAAACCCAGCATCCGTGATGCTTTTGAGACAGCGTCATCAATGTGAGGAATGAAGGAAAATTTTTCATCAAAGGTGACTCCGAGATCTTCAAAGCTGCTAGTCCTGGCAAGAGTTGTCCCATTAGCTAAGTAATTGACGATATGTGGATTATTAATGCGAAAGTAGCTGGTAACATTACACTTAGCGACATTTAGATTAAGTCTGTTCAGACTGCACCAATGGCTTACAATATCGATATTCGACTGCAACAGAGCGCAATCGGCAGCGGAATTTATACAGGAAAATAGCTTTAGGTCATCTGCATATGCTAACCTTTGGCAGGTGAGCATAGTGATAAGGTCGTTAATGTAAATGTTAAATAGAAGGGGACCCAGATTAGAACCTTGAGGAATTCCCGAGGTGGAGGTAAAGCAAGCAGATTTAAAGCCGTCAACCTACACATACTGGGAACGGTCAGTCAGGTAGGAGCCGAAAAGCTTTACTAAGCGACCGGAGAAACCAAACTGACGCTCAAGTTTATTTAATAAGATGAAATGATCAATCTGATCAAATGCCTTCTGAAAGTCTGTATAAACCACGTCAACCTGACGTCTATCATTAAGGAGTTCGCACACAAATTGAAAAAACGATGCCAGGTTTGTAGTGCATGATCTACCGGCAACAAAGCCGTGCTGCTCATCGGAAAGCATTGGTTTGACCCTTGGAAAAATCAATTTGTAAAGCGCCAGTTCAAATAACTTTGAGAAGTTACATAAGATAGATATAGGGCGGTAATTTTCTATCACGCCAGCGTCGCCCTTCTTAAAGATGGGACATACTTTTGCTTGCTTCCAGATATCGGGAAAAACGCCGGTGTTTAGGATCAGAATAAAAATATGAAGCAGAGGGTCCAATAAGGCAACAGAGCAATCTTTAACTAGAAAGCTAGGAATCAGATCAGGGCCGGAGGTAATTTTATTCTTAAGACACTTGCTTGCTGCCAAGATATCGCTGGCCGTGAACGCTGCTACATCAATATAAGTTGAGGAAGCTTCAGACACAAAAGGATGCTTACTATGGGCTGAGTTTGTATAAACGCTTTTGAAATATTCACCAAAAACTGAGACAATGCTGTAAGGGGTGTCATAAGATCTGTTGGAGAATTTCATTGAGCGAGGAATTTGGGACTGGTTTTGTTTGCTTTGAATAAAGGACCAAAAATTACTAGGATCTGACGTTATTTTGTTTTCCAGACCCAGGACGTAGCTTCTGTAGGCTCTTGCAGTCTGCGCTTTAATGTCTTTGCGCAAGGACCTGAAACGCTCTAAGTAGTTATTAGACTTGAAGGTTTTAAAGTCACGTAGTGCTTTTTCCTTTTTATAGATATTACGTCAGCTGAGAACCATGAAGGAAAGCGTCTTTTACGTTTTACTTTTAGAGGTACTGCCTTGCGAAATATATTGTTTAATATGTCGTAAAACACATTGCATGGAGAGTTGACGTCCTGCTGAACTGTAATAGGTGACCAATCAGCGTTAAGTAATAGATGATACAAGAGCGGAAAGTTTGCCTTCCTGAAGTTGTATTCCCTTGTGTCGTCCTTGTTAACTGGTAAGTTATTGTGAGAGGATAGGCTTGCGTGAAATTTAAAGGACAATGAAGAATGATGGTTATCTTCCGGAACAAAAGGTGCACCGCTGTTCAATACAGCGACATCGAAGTTTGCAAAGATCAGATCCAAACAGCGAGAGTTGCCATTAACGACACTGTTGAACTGCTTACAGTTAAGAAACTCAAAAAAGTTAGTTAAAAGTTTATGTTTGCCATTGGGACACGCGGGATTTTCATTGATAGTTGGTACGTTAAAATCACCTAAAATAATTACATGTTTACTGTAAATTGCATCAACTGTTGAAAGAACCTCGAAAAAGTATTCCAATTGCGCAGAATCGATGGTGGGAGGAATATACAGTACAAAAGTATACAGGAAGAAGTGGTTAAATTGAATTTTACACCCCACCAAGTCAATCTCCGGCACCTCATTGTGGACCACTGAAAGGTTGATAGCCTCTGAGTGAAAATGGTTAAGCACTCCCAACAAAACTCCACCGCCCCTAGATGCAGCTACGAGATCAGTTCTTCTGTCCGAGCGGTACATTACATATGAACTAGGAAGGATTTCGCTATCAAATATATCATTTTGAAGCCAAGATTCAGTGACGAATATGATATCATAGCCGGAAGTGGACGCAGCACTGAAAAAGCTATGTGTCTTGGTACGTAGGCCGCGGACATTCTGGTAGTAACATGTAATTACGCTATCTAAGGAGAGTGAGGAGGCTGCGCCCGCGTCTGGTTTTTTGTTGCTATTGAGGGACTACCATTAATGTATTTAATGAAAAGATTATCCTCACCATTGTCCCTGCGTGTCCTTGACTTCATTAAGTTGGTTCAACTGAGTCGGAGTTAGGTCAGACTCGATGTATACCTTCCTTCCTGAGAACTTGCTCCTGTTCTTCAGCAGAAACTCCACATCCCGACAGTCATCCAAAATGATCCGGACTGGCCTGCAGCCATTACGGTTGGGCTTTCCAACTCTAGATGCCTTTCTCACAGGGATGTTACGATTCAACACTTCATTTAGCAAGGTAGAGATTTCTGCTAAATTTGACGGGTCCTCGGACGGTTCAGGCTTTAGGTTAAAAATCATAACATTCGAATTACGCTTTTGCCTTTCAAATACCTCCTGGATAACAGTGCTACTAGTAACCGGCTGAGAAGGTGGTTGTGGATAATGTGACCGTGGCATAGTGGACAATAGCTTAGAAGATGAGGTAACCTCGTCACTGAGTGCGTCCAACCTTGCCCTAACCCTTTCAAGCTCGTCAACAACAGAGGGCAAACCAGATATTTCCGCTTTCAGAGCTCCGACGTCTCTTTCCAGGGCTCCCACACGGTCGATTAATCCCAATAACTGTTTGACATTGGAAAGGCAATCCTTACAGTAAAAAAGGCAACGACCTTTTACTCAACAGAACAGCCCTTATTTCAGTAGCGCTAATATCACAGCAACCCTGACACACCACGTTCTTACAGTGATCGCAAGGGTAGCCAAAAACCTCTCCATTTCTTTTTGGTTCCCTGTTTGTAACAACAGTCTTGCACTTATAACAAGAGCCCGTCATTATTCAACAGCAAACGCCGTATTATTGGCGTTAAGATACCAAACTAATAGTCGCCAAATCAGCAAAACAAATGACGGGCCCAGGTGAAACGTACTATATATAGACGACTCGACAAGACGTTTTATCTGATAAACAAAAATATTTATCTGCCTATTTCAGGTGTTTGGGGCGATGCTATTGTTCTTGAGGAATGTGTGCAAAAATAAATTGTTTTCTTTTGTTACTTGCTATTGTCCTTATTAAATTGATGATTTTCTCACTAATTATCTGTCAAATGTAAAATCTTCTTATTGAAAACTACTGGAGATCACTTCTCACACCTGTCACAGAAATTTCAGTTTTTTAAGATGAAAACTACTATCACAAAATTGAATAAAAACGGGAGTGCACGTCTTTCTGTTTAAATAATCGAAAATATATTTCTCTTATGGTTAACATTTGTTTGTTTGGGTTAGTTCTTGTTAGTTCGCCCCGGGAGGCTTGCGAAACGAGCGCAATGCATGAAGTGAAATATTTCACGAATACATGCATACAAGCGAATATATCATTTTTGCGCTCTATGAATTTTGCTGCTTTCTTAGAAGATGAAACGAAACTACTACAACAAAGAATAATAAGAATTAATCTGACAACAATGGGTCTTCTGAAAAATTGATGTTTTGGCTATTGTGACAAATGACAATAACAAGGAGGTTATGTGCAATATAAAATTGTATTTTATTTAATGGGGCTATCAGTCGCTTTAAGGGTAGTAATGACTCTTCATTATAATATTTTTCCATTTTTCCAGTACTTACTAAAATGTATATATTATTTAAATAAAGGTGAATTTGATAAAATTATTTAAGTAGAGATCATTATCATTGAGAAAAGCGTGGCTGTTGAAAGGCATGTATATCTAAAGAGCATGAAGTAAATAGACAGTTACTAAAAATATACTAAAACAATAATACAACCTGTGAAATAAATGTTATATATAGCCAGTAAGTATCTTCGGGTGCAAACGAAGTGAGCTCAGTTCGATACGGGTATCAAGGTGAAAAATTAAACTTGCAAATTGCAGTTATGTAAAACAAATTACTGCCATGAGGCTTACAGCCAATCGCAGAACAATAAATCAATTAATTATCATAATATTAGCAAAATTAATTCTCTACTCAAGACAATACCAGACAGGATAATTAAGAAAACAAGTATCTCTAAAGCAATTATGTTGAGACAGAAATAGATAGGATACACAATAGTAGATAAACTACAGCTTACTATCGGTAACTTCGATGAGCAAAAATGGTAAGTTCAGTAAATAAAAACGGTAATAGATAGTCTATAGAAAGCAAACAGCCTACAATCGCTTAACCGTAAATTTATTAATCAAAATGATAGATAGATAGATAAACTTTTATATATTCCAGTAATGAATACATTACAATACCATACAATGGTGTAGAATAATGTCACAAAAAAAAAACTTAAAACTAAGTGTCTTATTTTGAAACTACGTAAATTTTCCCTATTTTTATCTAAATAAAATTCTGCGAGAGTATAGAAGGCTTTTTGTAATAGGTAGGTTTTTATAACTTTTTTTAAGATCTAATTTTCATTATTTCGAACATTTTCAGGAAAAGTATTAAAAATCTTAATTATAGAGTGTTGTACATTTTTTGGCAGGTAAGTGAGATTACACTTCTCAGCCAGTAGGTTACCCTTAAATCTAGAGTCATGTCCATGTTTTCTTCCAGAACTTAGAAATAAATCACTGTTCTCCCTAACAAATAAAACTGCCTCATATATATACATACTAATTACTGTCATAATGTTATATTTTGTAAATAAAGGTTTACAGCTTTCCTGTTGTTTCATTTTAAAAATACTGCGGAGACATCTCTTTTGTAAAATTAAAATTCTATTTATGTCAGATGAGTTTCCTCAGAAAATTACCCCATATTTTAAGCGTGATTGAGCATATGCATGATAGATTTTACAGTTGTTTGTTCTTGTGTACTATTCGCTTGACTTCTTGCGGCAGTGTTACTAGTATTTTCGCGATTTCTCGTCGCCACATCTCTATAAGAAACAGCTGATACCAACTGTGATATACAGTGTGGCCCAAATTGGGTATACATGTATGGGTATCTTGGAAACTATAAGAGATAGAAAGTCGGTTAAATGGGAAAAGTTTTAGTTCATTCAATTCCCAATTGAATGCCATTTTGATAACGATTTGATCTTTTTTCGTTTTTGAGATATTTTGAAAAAATCAAAAAGTTGTATTTTCGAAAAAGCGCTGTATTTTTTTTATTTAAAGATATTTTTAAAATCTGTAAAAACATTGTTAGGACAACTTTTTATGCTCGATGCACCCATGTATTCAGTTTTTAGTTCTGACGTTTTGGTTATGAGAAACCAGCATTAACTTCTTTTTTTCTTACGGCGGCCATTTTGTTTTTTAGCACATTTAAAAAGAACTTTTTTTCCCCTTTCTTGTGATGTATAACACTTCATAAAAATATTTTATTTTTATGTCAGAAAACGACAAATTTAATTTTTAGCTGGGTTGATCAGGCAAACATCGAATTTAACTTTTCATGTAGTGTAACACCGCCAGTTATTTGGAACTCAATCCTGACAGTCAACACTCAAGACTCAAGCCTTAAGACAAGTCTGTTATGGACCTATGAAATTATAGAAGCTTTGGGAAGCCATGTGACCAAAGGACAAAATAATATTGAAACAACATTGAGTTGGCTTTAGCAACAGTTGCTACGGAGGGCGGTTGCCGTACAAATCAATATTTGCTATTAATTTCCAAACTATCGTTCTAAATATAAGTATCGGTTTCTGTTTATAACTGCTTACTTTACATCTTACTCCTATTAACATATCCAAACTAACTAATCTAACCACGCGAAACCGGCTAGACCTCACCACCTCGTCCCGCTCGAGGACCCAGCCACCGCCGATGCATACGCATACACAGTTGTTCACGGTATTTGACGGTACAAAGTACAAAGTTTACAGAATATGCAGGTATCTGCCGCACGCTTGTGATCTCAATGCATTAAAGTTTCGACAGTGAGCGAGGCGACTTATATTTATTCTGTAAACTTTGCCCAAAGATTACACCGAGGGGTGTCATATCCGGGGACCCAGCTGGGCAATTTACAGGACCCCGGTTTGATATAACATTATTTAATTGTAAATGAATGGTTCTATAAGTTGATTATCTAAAAACAAATTATACTATTTGACTTTGTAAATATTTTGCGGACTGTGTAGACCTACCGTACACACCACACCAGACATTAAAGCCAAATCTTACTTGTGTCCTACGTTCTGCCACTTTGTCACGTTCAGATTTTGGCAGTTCGAGTCATTATTAAGTTTCGAAGCACCCTCGTAGCTATTCCGTCCAGCATTTAGCTTTCGGAGGGATTCGTTGCGCGAGTCTCGGCTTGGTACGGCCCGACCGGATGGTTGGGGGGGACACGAGTTTTGCGGAAGAATGGACTCGTCTTTTTTTTGACTAGAGAAGTGGTTCCGTAAGTCGGCCGTAGTTTTATCTCTCGCCGAAGGCGGATTTTGGTCGATTTACGGGGAAGTATTTCCATTTTGGTTCTGGGAACCTGCTAGTGAGATACGTATAGTGTTCGTTGTTCGAAGTTTTATTACCTGCTTCCACTAGGTCAACCCAGCCATTGTACGTCGTGTGTTTTGTTGTTATTGATTCGAGTGCCCTTTTAGTAAGGGCCGCACCCCTTGGGCCGAGGTCCTGATTAAGAGTTAGCATCTCATCACGTGAGGTAGTTCAATTAGTTAGTAAGGTAAGGGTTTGGTTCGAACCACCTCCTCCCACCCCTTTGGTGGACACTTATGAGCGGAGCCTAGCGGCTAAAATTGTTTTTTTTTCTTTTTTTGGTGATACTGGCTTGTTTATAGTTTTTTTTTTCGTTTTCACCTATGAATAAAGCGTTTGTATTGTGTTTGCGGCGTTTCATTTGGTACTAGGATTTGCGTGTATTGTTTTCTTTCAGCTCCCAGTATTAATGATGAATCTTGAGCCGCTCGATCCGGCGAAGTACTAGGAACGGGGGATTGTCAGCAAGGTACGGGAACAACGCGGGGACTTCCACTTCGGTCCGTGTCGAAATTGGTGGCGTCCAACGAACTTCACGATTAAGCCGCGGCAAATTGCACGCACGCCACACAGCTTGCTGCAGGTCTCTTCGTTTTCTTGATTTCGCCCAGTGTCTAAACGAGGGAAGGAGATCTGGACGGATTCGGTAGGTGATTTTATTCTAATTCTTGGTGGAACTCATCATAGATCCACAAGCTTTGAACATCTCTTAATTTAATTTAATTTTTAATTAACTTTTTTTTTAATTAAAAAAAAAGGCTTTCCTTTTCGAAAGAAAAGTGCGTGGCAACTTGGTGAGGATTATCAGTGGCCCAAAAATGGATATTCACAATAATGAATGCTCCGCAGTTGCTGAAAAACGTTTCGTCGGTCCAAATAATCTTCATACTGAAATTGGTGTTTTCACGACATTGGTTTACAAACCAGTTTGAAAATCATAATCGCCTTGGGTCT